>JBAMCM010000700.1:0-199617 GCA_037075145.1 Scaptodrosophila latifasciaeformis | reverse complement strand
CTAAACCTCCACGAGCAAACTGTTAGCGTCAGCACCCACACCACTGCAGCAACCTACAGTCACGAGCCGCCTCCACCCATAAATTCCACAACATAGTAACTGTAACATAGTTCGTCGTACTCTTGTGCAAGAGTACAAGCCACTCCAGACGACAACTCAGCAATCGGAAACCACCCAAATCTGCTGGGTCAGCAGATCGACGATCACCAGCGGGCCACTTGGATTCTTTTAAGTTAGATATAGAGTCAGTTTTAAGCTAGCGATTGGCGAATAAAGAACATTTATAATATTTTATCCAAAAGAACATTTATCCTTGGGGAACTGGGACAATTGTGGAAATTTACAGGAACATCACCCTGGACAGGAATACACTCCACCTACCACCTTTACATAATTGGCGCAGTCGGAAACCGAATCGATGCAGCTCCTCTGCAGTATAATTATATGCAAGTGAGTAGAGTGAGAAAAGAGATGCCAACATATATATAAAAACACAAGCCCTTATACACACAAAATGCCAAAGTGTACACATACAAACAAGTGCCACGATATATACATTAAATACACCTGGGCACATAAGGTTCAAATAGAGCAATTATGGTGCCCAAAGTGAAAATGAATTGCAATCCAAAAAAAAAAAAAAAAAAAAAAAATAAATAAATAAATAAATAAATAAATAAATAAAAAAAAAGAATAATAAAAAATAAAATAAATTACACTCATGTCTAATAGACTAAAAAATGTACAAGTGCGTGTTTGAGGCTCAAGGTCGAGCATAATAAGTGAACCGCGTCAAACCTGTGTGAAAGCAATTCAGCTGCGACGATACACTGGCGTGTCGAGCGGTTGCGTGGCTGTTCAAACGGGTTACAGCCGGTCGAGCATATGTTCGAAACAACTCAACAGTGACGATACACTGGCGTGTCAAACGGTTGTGTTGATGGTTCGAGCAGATTGCTAACGACCGGGTGGGCACAAGTTCGAAACAGCTCAACAGTGACGATACACTGGCGTGTCAAACGGTTGGGTTGTGGTTCGAACAAGTAGCCGATCGAGTACAGTTTGAAAATGATTCAACGGCCACGATACACTGGCGTGTCGAGCAGTTGAGTTAGGTTCGAACAAGTTGCGCTAATTATTTTATTTATAATTAGGTCTGCGGTACTCTAGCGGGGTTGACTCTCAATCATTAGACGTACAACAAATGCAACCAACACTGCCTTTTTGGCAAATAATCAATGTGGCAACAACAAGTAATAACAAATATACAAGCATTCTTTTCTTTCACTCCCAATATGGAGTAAATATAAAATAGAGTATTGACTCATATTAATAAACCTATAATTACAGTTCCACACGAGGACAAAAACACATCTAACAATCCAACAACAACGTTACCTTCGCCACGACGAATACATCAAACTTAACAATTAATTAATCTCAATTAATATTTCACACACATTCATATTTTTTTTTTCAATTTCGTATATACACAATTAAATTTAAAATAGACTAAACACAACATTTACACATACACCATATTTAAGTTTACACGTATAATTAAGTCCAATACACGGTTACATATATAACTACATTTAAGCACACAACATTATTCACAATTAAAGGATTTCTCTAAGAGAGTAAATGTCTCAGATTTCAAAAGTCAAAAGACTTATTCCGGTAACCAGAGGTAGAGCTCGGTTGAGTGCAAGTCTTTCAGACGTTAGGGAAGATCAGGTGGCCTTACAAGCCGCTACTAGGCCCTCTACCAGTAGTGCCCCTAGCACGATGGATACTTCTTCTGGCTCAAGCCAATCCACACCAATACCTTCCATAATTTCCCCTCTAGACATTTGTCAATCTTTAAAAATTCCGGATGGTATTCGTTATCTCATTCCGTATGAAGGGAATCCAGCTACCCTAAATGACTTTATAAATAATGTCGAGGAAATTCTGCTTCTTATTAGAGGCACGGATAAGACTCCCTATGGGCAGTTTTTATTAAGAGCAATAAGGAACAAGATAGAAGGAAAGGCAAATGAGCTATTAATATCGGCAGGCGTAGGCTTAAACTGGGACGACATTAGAGATACCCTAATAAGGAAATTCGCGGACAAAAGAAGTGAGGAAACACTAAATTTTGAGTTACACGGACTGGTACATAAAAGATTGCCACTGCAGGAATTTTTCGAACAAATTTTAGACATCAAGGCAACGTACTGGAGAGTTATAGAAAACACAGAGATAGAAAAGTCAGCTTTAAAATTTAAAAAGGAATCCTTTGAAAAAACCTGTTTGTATACATTTATACATGGCATCAAAGGTCCATTAGGAGCGACTGTTAGAACCTTTAGACCTAGAACCCTCCAGGAAGCCTATGACGTAGCTATCAAAGAAAGGGACATTTTTCTGAGAGAAAGTCGCAATAGGCAAATACAGAACCCAAGATATAATAATAGCAGCTACAACAGAAACGACTATCGTAGAAATGAAGGACCCCGGGATAACAGAACTAATAGGAGACCAAACTACTATGGAAATTATGAAGCTAGGGATCAATCCTCGTATCGCGATAAATCCAGGGATAATGGCAGGTCTTATAATAAAATGAAGGCGATCATGCCAAAACAAGAGGACAGAAGTCGCGAGGACAGAAATAATCAACATTCAAAGAATTACAGAAATTCGGGACAGCAAAGACCAACACCACTGAATCACATAGAAGCAACAAATGAACAGGAGCTACACAATATCGATGACGGAAATTTTCAGTTAAAGGCCTCGTCGGACAGACGGGATACTTAGAGAAAGTTGAAGTTGGAGATTCTCTACTTTACATTTTAATTAATTTCGGTTTAAATAGACCACTAAAATTTCTAGTGGATACTGGTGCCACTTCATCTTTCATAAATCCAGAACTCGTTAAAGAACAGAACCAACAAATACTTGAGAGACCGATTTTAATTACCACAGCACTAGGCTCTCATAAAATAAACAAAATGACCCAAGTCAAGCTATTCAATAATTACAACTGTAATGAAAATTTTCCATTGTTGCTCTTCAAATTTCACAACTATTTTGATGGCCTTATAGGCATGAATACTCTGAATACAATGTCAGGAGTAATAGACATTCCGAGCAAAACTCTAACGACACCCAGCTTCACAATGAGACTTCTCCAACAAGTAAAACAAAAAGCAAAATTATTTAACATTGAGGAATCCTCCAAGAAATTGGTAATGCTACCAGTTTCAATTAAGGAAGGTACATTTTTGTGTGAAGACCAAAAAATTTCGAGACGATTTACTTATCACAGGTGGCTTATACACAGCCCACAACTATTACAGTTGTATGGAAGTGACAAACTACTCTGTCAATGAAAAACAATTATATTTAGAGACACCATTAGAAGTGAACTATCTTAACACGGACGAATTTATAATAATAAACGATGTTAAAGACTATGGCTCGGTAGCTTCGGACAGTAAGAAAGAGGGTAACAACAAACTAAGATTAGAACATTTAACCTTAGAAGAAAAAGCTGCATTCGCAAAACTACACAAACAATATCCAAATATATTTTACAGAGAAGGAGATAAATTAACCTTTACCAATATAGTCAAACACAACATTAATACTACAGACGAAATCCCTGTATTCAAGAAATCATTCAGATATAGTCCGTTAGAAAAGACAGAAATAAGCGAACAAATAAATAAACTTCTGGAACAAGATATAATTAAACACAGTTATTCACCCTGGAGTGCTCCAGTTTTCTTGGTCCCAAAGAAATTGGACGCTTCGAAAAGACGAAAGTGGAGATTGGTCGTAGACTTTAGATTACTAAATGAAAAGACTATCAAAGATAGATATCCAATGCCACAAATAAACGAAATACTAGACAAACTAGGCAGGGCCCAGTATTTTTCAGCCTTAGATTTGGCAAGTGGTTACCACCAAATTGAAGTGGACCCTAAGGATAGACCGAAAACAGCATTTTCCGCAGTAGGTGGACATTATGAGTTTATTCGAATGCCATTTGGCTTATCCAATGCACCCGCAACTTTCCAAAGGGTAATGGATAATGTCTTAGCAGAGTATAATGGCAAGTTTTGTTTGGTCTATCTAGATGATATAATAATATTTTCGACCTCGCTCGAGGAGCATATGAATCATCTAAGTTCTATTTTCAAGAAACTCACGCAGGCAAATCTAAAACTTCAGCCGGATAAATCAGAGTTTCTAAAGAAAGAATTAGAGTATCTTGGTCACATTGTGACAGAAAAAGGTGTTAAACCTAACCCAAAGAAAATAGATACGATTAAGGCTTTCCCTATGCCCAGGACCAGGAAAGAGATTAAATCATTCTTGGGGTTACTGGGCTATTATAGAAGATTCATCAGGGACTTCGCCAAAATTACCAAACCTCTAACTCAGCAACTTAAAGGGAAAGCAGAAGTAACTATCAACGAACAATATATTAAAACTTTTAACCACTGCAAGACACTTTTGTGTAACGACCCAATACTACAGTACCCAGATTTCAATAAGCCATTTATCCTGACTACCGACGCTAGTAACGTAGCTATAGGAGCAGTTTTATCACAGGGTACAATAGGAAAGGACAGACCCATAGCATTTGCTAGTAGGACATTGTCTGAATCAGAAACGCATTACGCCACCATTAAAAAAGAGTTACTGGCTATAGTATGGGCAGTGAAATATTTCAGACCATACTTATTTGGGAACAAATTCCTTCTGGTCACTGACCATAAACCTTTAGTTTGGTTAAAAAATCTAAAAGAACCAAACTCCATGCTAGTTAGATGGAAGCTCCAACTATTAGAATATGACTGTGAAGTCATTTATAAAAAAGGTTCCCAAAATGTAGTGGCGGATGCATTGAGTAGGATTGTCGTAGAGCTCAACACCAACGAGACCAGACAAATTAACATAGATTCGGAGATTTTGACCTCCAACAAACCCATAAATGAATTTGCAATACAAATCATTTTGGAAGATGCAGAACTTGCAAAGGATTCAGTAGTAACCCCGTTTAAAAACAAAATCAGACGCATTATTGCCAGACCTTCGTTTAACGACAAAATAATGATTGACATATTAAGAACAGTCTTAAAATCAAATAAAACGCATGCAATTTACACCACTGACTCAATTTTCGAATCAGTACAGAAGATTTATGCAACATTTTTTGCTCCTAACAAATTGTATAAAATCATAAGGAGCACGACGTATTTAAAAGAATTACAAACTACAGAAGAACAGATTAACTACATATCGGACTATCACACAAAAAATAATCATAGAGGTATGGACGAAACATATAATCATATCAAGCGACAGGTCTATTTCCCCGGGTTAAGAGAAAAGATTTCAAACCTAATTAACAAATGTGACATTTGTCAAACGCTAAAGTATGACAGACAACCTCAGAAGTTAGAATTTCAGTTAACAGAGACACCGAACAAGCCATTAGACATAATACATATAGACATATACTCGATCAATAAAAGACTTATTTTAACGATAATCGACAAATTCTCAAAATTCGCGGAAGGTTACACTCTACCTGCTCGAGATTCAATTAATATCACCAAAAACATGATGTTCTTTTTCAAGACTCATGGCATACCCAAAGTAATAGTTTGCGATCAGGGTCCAGAATTCGCGGGAATTCTTTTTAAAGATCTTTGCAACCAATATGGTATAACCCTACATGTAACATCTTTCCAACAATCAAGCAGCAACGCCCCTGTAGAAAGGCTGCATTCATCACTAACAGAAATCTATAGAATCATTTTCGAAAAGAAGAAAGCACTCCAACTTGACTTAGACCACGACCTGATAATGGCAGAGACCTTTATAACTTATAATAATGCTATTCACTCAACAACAAAACTTACCCCACACGAAGTATTTACAGGACGAACTCATATTTTCGAACAAACGTTCAAGGCGGTGAGTCAACAGGATTACTTGAGGGAACTAGAGACCTTTAGGACTAAATTATATTCAGAATTAAAGGAGGAATTAGAAAAACAGAAACAAAAAAAGATCGAGAAACTTAACGTCGATAAAACCCCACCCTTAGAGGTACAAGAGGGAGACACAATCTTCAGAAAAGAAAATAGAAGAAACAAATTAACACCCAGATTCACCAAACACAAGGTAGCTAGTGATAACGGAATAACCTTGACTACCAATAAGAGACAGACGTAATAGTGACTAACTTCCGTATAATAATATCTTTACAGATTATGCATGATAGCAGCTCAACTGCTTCATGTCCAACATGTTAAGGAAAATACGCCCCTAGCAGAAATCAATCTAGGAGAAGCGAGGATCATTCAGACCTATAGTTCAGTGGCACACGTAATAGAACTAACGGAATTGACTAACTACCTAAATAAACTAGAAATCAACTTATACAACTTACGGGACGAAGATTCGAAGGATTCGATATCTTCATTACAAAGAAAAATAGTCCAAGCTAAAGAAAAAGTTTACTCACTGACCCCAAACCAAAGAAAAAAGAGAGGTTTGATAAATGGGTTAGGTCATATAATTAAAAAAGTAACAGGAAATATGGATGCGGATGACGCATCCACTATTGCAACCAAGTTCAACGAGGTATTTGAAAACGAAAAGACCATTAACAATAACCTCTGGCAACAAATAGCCAATAATAACGACATAATTTTAAATTTCAATAATATGTCCACACATTTTGTTAAAGAACAAGAAAAGATTGAGGAGTACATTAACCATTTTAAGAATAGCATTTCTAAGGAATTAATGATAGAAGATAAGAGAATCAAAAGTTTACAAATATTAAATATAATAAATAACAATATAGACATTCTTCAGAATCATATAAATGATATAGCCGAGAGTGTTTTATTAGCTAAACTCAGGATATTCCCAAGTTTTATTTTACCTATAGAAGAACTAAAAGATATTGCACAGAGTTTCAAAATTCAAAATTTTTCAATAAATTCCGAAGAACATATATACAGACTACTCGACTTGGAGGTAGAAACCAAAAGAACCCAAATCATTTTTCACATAAAAATACCTGTATTTGATAAGAACATCTATACACTATCTCATTTAATTAACTTACCCATAAACGGCTCTCACTTTCTCATTCTACCTAAATTCATTTTGCACGATAACAATTTTAATTTTACAACGAGTTTTCAAGAGAAATGCCCGAGGATACATGGAACTTATATCTGCGACCCCAGATTGGCAGAGAATATTATGTACAACAAGGAGTGTGTTAAACAGATTAAATTGGGAATGAAACCAAGCTGCGAAGCAAAGAATGTGGACACCGACGAAATAGTAGTGGAGCCGGAGCAACAGTGGATCGTAGTCATCAGCAGGAACCAAACGTGGATCGAACCGAGTTGTGCAGAACCCTTCCTCATTGAGGGAACAACAATTATTAACCATATCAACTGTTCCATACTCATTGATGGAGTCAAATATGATGACACCGAATTATTTTACAAGGAAAAGATCAAACTGTCACTACCAGCAGTCAAAAACATAACAATAAATGCGACAGTGGAGAATTTGAATCTTGACAAGATCGTGTTTCACATCCAAGAAAACAACGCAAAAATTTTTCAAGTCAAGCAATCTACAACCGATCTTCGATTCCTGACCTACATATCGGCTGTCATCCTGGTCATCTTTATAATCTATACCTTGGTGGTAAAAAGAAAGATCGCTTACTTACCCAATCCTGCACCATCGGTCAACTACGTTTCGCCCATTCCTTCGTTATGGCCTTCACTACATTCTAGGGGGGGAGGAGTTACCACATCAGCTATACCCACGTCCTCTTCCCCGCCCCCTAAACCTCCACGAGCAAACTGTTAGCGTCAGCACCCACACCACTGCAGCAACCTACAGTCACGAGCCGCCTCCACCCATAAATTCCACAACATAGTAACTGTAACATAGTTCGTCGTACTCTTGTGCAAGAGTACAAGCCACTCCAGACGACAACTCAGCAATCGGAAACCACCCAAATCTGCTGGGTCAGCAGATTGACGATCACCAGCGGGCCACTTGGATTCTTTTAAGTTAGATATAGTTTCAGTTTTAAGCTAGCGATTGGCGAATAAAGAACATTTATAATATTTTATCCAAAAGAACATTTATTCTTGGGAAACTTGGACAATATTGGAAATTTACAGGAACATCACCCTGGACAGGAATACACTCCACCTACCACCTTTACATAATTCATGCAATCAGAGACACTTTAGGTGATGCGTTACATGGTCCTTTACACTTATTATAGTGTTTAGCAAATTCCGAGATTTGCCCTTTTATACTGCATAAATCACATGCAATCCTCGATGCCTTTGTCCTCTGCATTTCATTAAATGCGTTACGAGGTCCTTTGCACATAATGCCAATTCTAGTCAATTTTTGGTCTTAAGACGGTTGCTCATACTTCAGACAACCCTACTGACATACATGTGTTGACGATTGCATACTTTCTTATTGGCGGTCCTTCAGAATTTGAAGCTTGATCTAACAAGCCTTAACTTCGAAAGGGTTGATTGTTGGCAACATATGGTTTAGCAACAGCAAATAATTTGGAATCGTTGGCGAAAAGAATAACCCACCAGCTTACAGCAAAGGGCAAAGTGACATTCTTCTACGCAACCACTTAAATTTAATGACGTAGTGCAAATTAGAGGCGAATGTCTACTGACAATGCGATGCTCACTGGCAACACTACATTGCAAGCAGGCCATCTATCGGACTGTTCATTCGACCGTTTGCCTTTTAGGCAATGGGAACTAAAATCTTTACTCTGAAAATTTGTCTTTTTGTATATTTCATGTAAATATCTGATTTTAGTCACGTTTGCTATCAATCGAAAGATTTTTAGATTCCTAACAACTTTTCGGTCGCAACTTATACCGAAATTCTGTAGTTGTAGAAATTACATTCACACGGACAGACGGACGGACATGGCTATATAAATTTCTCTAGTCACACTCATCATATTGTGGGTAACTTTGGGGGGTCTACGACGTCTCCTTCTCTATGTTACATCTATTTGCACAAACTCAATACAGCCTTACCCGTAAGTTACAGAGTATAAAAATTCGGAATGTTAAACTCGGGCGCAGCCGAGCCTACATCGGAGGGAGAAGTGGCTGAGGCCGTTTACGATATACCTCGAGGCAGAGGGAATCGACATAGCTAAACAGAAATCAAGTAAGCTACTGCTCTTGGGAGGAGTCCAGCTACAGTCAGTGGCATATTCTCTAACGGATGCTCTTATTGAGACCAACGACCATAATAAGGAGGACATCTACACCACTCTCGTTGACCACTTGAATAAATACTTCTCATCAAAGCAGAACTCAACATTTGTGAGACACATATTCAGGGGCCTGACATCATTGGACAACGAACATTTTTCGAAATTCATGTTAAGACTACGCCAACAAATGTACAGACGTGCGTTTGGATCGTCAAAGACAGAAATTGAGGACATATGCCTTAAAGACAAAATCATAGATGCGTGGGCACCCCTTGAACTAAAGAGGAACCTCTTGGCCAAGGAGAACTCGCTTGAAGAAGGGATCGAAGCGTGCCGGGTGGATGAGCAGATTATCCAGGAATCGAAATCAATGACGAAACCAGTGGCGGCCGCCATCTGTAAAATCTTATACCAAGGGTCCAAACAAAAGGGGGAATGCCCGAGGTGCGGTAGACTTGGTTATACAGATGACGACCCATCATGTACGGCTAGGAGAGTAACTTGCAACAAATGCTCGAGACCTTGCCACTTAGCTAGGAAGTGCGTACTAACCTGAACGGAAAACTCTTGAAACCCCAAAAGAATAACCTTAAAAGGCCACGTATGCACATACGTTGCGTAGAAGATAAGGATAATGAGTACTCTTTTAAAATACTAAGCGATGAGGAGGAAGAATATATACAATGCCAGGTGGGAGGCCGCGAAATCTCCCTGATCATCGATTCGGGCTCCAGATTTAACCTCATCAGGAACTCAGACTCAGGCTAAACATACGGAAAGCCATAGTCTTCAACGTGAGATTTCATTCGGAAAAGAAATTCAGCGGATATGCCTCTAACAAATTGCTGCACGTAATTTGTGTTTTCGAGATTGAGAATGGGAGACAATCTCTTTTGGGCCGAGACACAGCTATCGAACTGAAAGTCCTACGGCTGGGAAGAGGCATTAACAGGATAGAAGAGTCGACACCATTCCCGAAATCGAAAGATGTCGAAGTAAAGCTATCTATCGACTATGACGTGAAACTAGTCAAGCAACCAGTGTGACGGGTTCCGGAAGCTCTCGAGAACAAGGTTTTGGAAAAACTCAAAGAAGCCATGAACCGTGATATTATTGAGCCAGTCACGGGTCCAAGCGCGTGGATATCCCCAATCGTCCTTACGTTCAAGGAGAGTGGCCACATTCGTCTATGCGTCGACATGAGACAAGCGAATAAAGCGATTCTCCGTGAAAACAACCCGCTGCCCACCTTCGATTCTTTCATGACAAGACTAAAAGGGGCTAAGCTCTTCGCACGCCTAGACTTAAAAGATGCATATCATCAACTCGCCCTCGAGGAGTCAAGCAGGAATATGATAACATTCATAACCCCAAGAGGACTTTTTCGATATAAGCGATTAAGGTTCGGAGTAAACTCAGCCCCTGAGATTTTCCAGCGACTTCTTGAGCAAATGCTATCTGCAGTACCTAACGCTATGAACTTTATCGACGACATCATCATATATGGCGCCACTGATCCGGAGATCGATGGTGCAGTGAAGGAAGTGTGCAAAATCTTCCAGGAAAACAATGTCTTACTAAATAAAGAGAAGTGTACCTGGAATACGAGGAAGCTAAAGAACAAGGAGGAAACACGAAGCTTTCTCGGCTTGGTAGCCTACGTGGTGAAGTTTATCCCGGACCTTGCAACACATACGGATCCTCTGAGGAAGCTGCTAAAAACTGAAACCAAGTTCATCTGGGTCGAAGGCGAAAAGAACGCTTTCATATTTCGATCCGAGGCGTCGAACACGTGTATTCGCGGACGCTAGCCCGGTGGCTCTTGGCGCGGTTCTATTACAATTTAAAGAGGACAACGAACCGTTAATAATCACCTTCGTCAGCAAGGCCCTGCCCGATTTGGAAAAACGCTACTCGCAAACGGAAAAGGAGAGCCTCGCCCTGGTCTGAGTCGTAGAAAAATTCTACTACTATCTGGCAGGCTTGCACTTCGAGCTCGTAACTGACCACAAACCGCTGGAAATGATTTTCAAACCAACCTCTAAGCCTCCGGCTCGCATTGAAAAGTGGCTGTTACAACTCCAGGCGTACAGATTCACGGTGGTCTACAAAATCCGGGAAAGATAATATCTCAGATGCGCTGTCCCGACTCTGTCAAATACCCATAGTAGAGCCAACCGATCTCAGGACAGAATACAGCATTCTACACCTGGTGAAGAGCTCCGTTCCAAAGTCTTTGACGATACCTGAAATGGCAGAGTCTTCGATGCGGGATAAAGAGATTGTGGACGTGGTCAGTTGCCTGAAGGATGACTCCTGGAAGCCCGACAAGTCATCAAACTTTTATCCGTTTCGTATCCGTTTCGTATCCGTTTCGGCCCATGGATATGGGTAGCCTCGGATTTGTTAGGTCCCTTACCTAACAATGAATATGTTCTGATCCTTATTGACTACTTTTCACGATATATGGAACATAAGTTCCTTAAAACAATATCTTCCGCAACCCTGTTGGAGACAATGAAGGAGATCTTCTGTAGACTGGGATATCCTAAGTTTTTACGGACAGACAATGGACTGCAATATATAAGCGAGGAGTTTTGCAAAATATGCAAGATTCCAGGCATTGAGGAAATAAACGAACAGACCTTAGACTCAGGGGAGAAGGACAAAGATCTAGTTGAAAAAACAAGGGAAAGCAGACAGCTGATAAAAGTAGAAGGGCAAAGGAAGCCGACTTCGAAGTAGGCGACAAAGTACTTCTGAAAACAAACTGACACCGAATTTCGACAGGACCGAATTTACAGTGGTAGAAAGGAAAAATAACATAGTAAAAATTGAAGGGGGTGGTAGGAAACTAACAAGAAATGTCTTGCAAGAAAATTCCAGACGAACAGACGTATCCAAACTCACCGTAGACTCCCCAGCCGAATACCCATCACCTTGGCTCAACACAGGTTCCGGAAGAAACTGCCCACCAACCCACAGGAGAAAGCCCCGGGGTCCAGCCAGGCCAACCACTATTAAAGTTGAAACCTGTCAATAAAGGAGGGATGTGGCAACCGGCAATGCTTGACGGTCAGCGTCGCGGTAGCAGCGACGCGGCCTCAACAGACGGCCGACACTAACGATCGTAAGACAGACCGAGCGTGAAGGCGAATGCAGAGAACGGCACTCGAGTGTGGACTGTCGGAGAGACCGCTTCAATAGTTGTGCGGCTGCGCGGTTGTTCTCAGATAATAAACTAATAAACTTATAGTTCGAACGTAACCCTTATGCCTATGATTGGGTGGATTAGCGGGTCATTACATATACTAAGAACCGTCTTGTGCTTATTTTGGTTACGATTAATTTATAAATACAGAAAAAATACGACTAAGCTTAGATCTAAGACCTCTAACATTTTGGTACTCTCGATTAAAAGGTCCTAGTTTTTTTGGGAGTGAAACCGGATGCCGTTTTTTTTTTCTTCGCCGTAAACTCCTTAGCTGCAACATGCTCTGGCCAAAGATCTCCACAACGATTAAGCTCGAAGAAGTAAAGGGGGAAGGCTAATTTTAAAATACGCAATCTCCATAGAGTTAGAAAAGTTAAATTTATTCACAGTCAAATTGATGACATGGAACGTCAAAATTTCTTGGTTTTTAAAGATATTGAAATCGGATGACTATATCATATAGCCCCCATACATCTGTTTAACCAAAAAATAATTTAAAATTGTTTATTCACAGATTTTAGAGATATTTTTACTGAGCTTGGTAATTTGGAGGTTAATTGATATTATAAGGGGAAAAACGCTAGAAAATATTGATCTAGGCCCCTATAGGCACAGGGTATCTCAAACTCGGCTGCGCCCGAGCTTAACGTTGCGAATTATTTTTTACACAAAATTAATGATTTGTTGATTTCTTTGGGGTAGCGCTGGCTGGCTCGCAAGACACATTGGGGTGGTTCCAGGTATTCCTCAGCCCTGCCGTTCGAACATTTACAAACAACGATAACTGAGACGCGATTAATTGGATGAGAAAGCAGCACTGAACAAAACCGAAGAAAGTTCCATCACTAGTCGCACAAAAAATAAACAAAACTGGCAAACAATTTTTTCCAGCTAAAAAAGACACAGCCTAATAGCAAATAAAGAAGATAAGTAACAGCCCCTAGTAAATTCATATTTTTCGTTATCGAGGGCCTTTCCCCAGATGATTAGCCAAGGGCTTTAAAATGGATCGATTCAGAATTAATACTTAATACTAAGGGTAAGTTAAATTATATATATTAAATTAATATATATAATTATATTTATTTATAATTATATTTATATATAATTACAGAAAGAATCTATTACATTGCACAAAAACTTAATACAAAAACAAGTCTTTCATGCATGACGTTAAATTGTGTTTTTCTTACAGGAATATGGAAACTCACATTGATGTGGAAACTGATTTAAATGCTTTTAATTCGTGGTGTCATTTCAAGTTTTAAATTTAAATGCTTCTAAGTGCAAGATTATGACCTTCTGTCGGGGCACTCCACTCTTGGCCTTCTATCATATCAGTCAAAATGCTCTTCAACGTATAGGCTCAGTAAATGATTTAGGGACTTTGCTTGATTCTAAATTAAAATTTAATAGTCACATTTTATCCACTGTCAATAAAGCCATGGGAGTTCTTGGATTTGTAAAGAGATGGTCTAAAGAATTCGATAACCCTTCTACGACCAAGATTTTATATGTGGCTCTTGTTCGGGCCGCGCCCGAGTTTAACGTTCGGCTTCATTTTATCTTGGCATTGTAACAAACTACGAATGAACGGCAGAAACTCGTAATTTTCGGGCACATTAAACGAAACATCAGTGGTGATATCATCGACATCCCAGGAGTGAACAACCTCACCAGCTGGACTCAACTCATCTTGACCTACAAGCACCAAGTACCACACCAGCAGCTATTGGAGGAATCCCAATACCATTACACCTATGAAGACATGGTAGAACAGGGAATCATACGAGCCATAATCATTATGTAGTCCGATTTGGGTTGTACCCCAAAAAGAAAGAAAGAAAAAAAAAAACAGATGCTACCTGAAAAAAAGTCGCATTGTAGTTGACTACGCGAAATTAAACGAGATCACAATAAATGAACGATACCCTATACCCTATAGATAAATGCAATTATTTCACAAGTCCGCTATTTCAACGAAGTCCGGCCATTATTAATACACGCGAATTGGCATTCGGTATTGGACTTAAAAATGCCCCGGCTATATGCCAAAGCTGTTTAAATAACTTGCTTCGTCCATTTCTAAGAAAAAGTAGTTTTTATACCTAAACGATACCAGTATTTTCTACCTCCCTTGAACACATAATCCTAAAGACAGATTTTGAAAAACAGTGAAGTAATTGCGAATTTTTAAGACAAGAAACATCCTCTTTAAGCAGAACAAACCCCGACAAAATAATAAAATACCCATTACCAAATAAGCCTAAAGAGATCATAGGATTCCTAGGACTCACAGGCTACTACAGGAAATTCTTAATTAATTTTGCCTACATTGCTTAGCCCCTAACTAAATATTACAAAAAGGAGCTAAAGTGAATGACAAGCAAAAAGATTGCAGAGAAGTGTTTTAAAAATTAAAAATATTAGTTCCCACAGACCCAGTTCTAAGAATACCAAACTTTGAAAAGAAATTCATATTGACCAACGCGAGAAATGTAACTTTAGGGGCTGTCCCCTCACAGGATGGACATATAGTTGGTTACATTAGTAGAAAAGGAATTGCTGGCTGTAATTTGGCCAACTAAGTCTCCCGCATTATCTGTTGGGACGACATTTCGAAATAGCTCCGAGTATCAACCATTGTGCTGGCTACACAAGTTGAAGGAAACCAATGTAAAGGTAACGATATGAAATATTAGACTTGCAGAGTACGATTTCGATATAAAATGTAAAAGGCAAGGGAAATCCGTAGATGCACTATCTAAGAACAAAAATTTTTATGTGAATCTGCACAACATAGCTAAATGAAGACAGTACCTATCTAATAAGTTTGTCAGCCGAATTTTTAATTGCTATAAAAGACAGATTATATTTTGCAGAGGTCCGAATAGCATTCAACATGACCTCTATTTTCAAAACCAAATTATGCATCATTATACAGATAAGAAACACTATGACACTATGAGTCCAAAATATACTAAAATTTCCCGAACCCCTATTTTATTAAAAAACATATCAACTTGAGCAAGGTTTAAAAAATTGGTTCTAAGCACATAAAAAAATTTTGCATCCAGGAATTAAGAAAACTACAAGACTTTTCGGCGAAACATACTATTTTTCCAGTAGCCATCTTTTCAATCAGTATGCAAAAATCCTATCATGCGCATAAATATGTAGTTGTGAACGGCAGACAGAGGCAAAACAAAACATGACACCACAGTACAAGTTCCCGGTTACATATTTTTTTTACCGGGCATTGAAATTAATGAAAGAAACTAAAACAGAATAGAATACGAATAAATAAGTCAATAAGTCAATTAAATAATTAAATTTGTTAAATCAAACAATGTCCTCATTGGGAATGTAAACGATAATATTATGGAACAGAATTGCCGAAAAATAATTTAATATATAACGATTAAATAATGTAAAAAAATTATGTTAAGCGAAAACCATTTGAGTCCCAAAATCAATCTTACTCCATTGCACACACCCATAGAATTTATAAAAATGAAGCCGAACGTTAAACTCGGGCGCGGCCGAGTTTACCCAGGATACCCTGTACCTAGTAGACGGAATTGAAAAAGAAAAGTTGGCAACCCTAGTCGGGTTATAACCCTGGTCGTCTAAATTCACATAAAACCTCTAGTATTAATATTCCTTTGAATCCGACAACACCGTGTTCACAAAAATGCAAGCACGTCATCTATCGAACTGTTCATTCTTGACTCTGAAAAATTGTTTTTTGTATATCTCATTTTAGTCATAAATGATATCAATCGAAAGATTTTTAGATTCTTAACAACTCTTCGAAAGCAATTTATACCGAAATCCTAAAGCTGTAGAAATTAAAAGGCTTTGAAAAAATGAGGGGGTGGAAAGAGGGGCAGGGGGAGAAAAAAAATAAACTCGACCGGCGTACACACAGAAGGCGTCCGAATCCCAAGTTTGGTTATCCTACCTCTTATAGTCTCTAAGATCTAAGCGGAGGGACGGGCAGACAAGCGGTAATGGCCCAATCGATTTCTCTAGTCACCATGATCATTCTGGGTAACTTTGGGAGGTCTACGACGTCTCCTTCTGGGTGTTACATACATGCGCATGACTACATGCCTACATGACTTCGCAATTGTTGGTCATCGCGTTCAGAGCTGTGTTTCTATGCTTAACGATTTTTTATCTGTATCAAGTCGTAACTGATTTTTACTCATTGTAATTCACGCTCTTTTTCGAAATTTGTACATCGGTGCATATCTTTGCTTGAATATTAACATATATTAGTCTGGCAGTAATTCTTTTCAAATTTTAAATTATTTTCGTGCATTCAATTCAAAC
Organism: Scaptodrosophila latifasciaeformis; assembly: GCA_037075145.1. Classification (NCBI taxonomy): domain Eukaryota; kingdom Metazoa; phylum Arthropoda; class Insecta; order Diptera; family Drosophilidae; genus Scaptodrosophila; species Scaptodrosophila latifasciaeformis. Next base: position 182,746 of record JBAMCM010000700.1, on the reverse strand, counting down.
AAAAAATGTTTGTTCTTATTTGAGCAAAATTTTGCCTTATTTCTTGTAAGCAACAACAATTTTTTGATTATTGCTTTTTCTCGGTCTTAATTGCACGAGCTCTTTCACGTAACGTTTTCTAACGCTCCAACATTCATTCTTACGCTCTTGTCCTTATCCTGGTTAACTTTGTGAAGAACTCACTGAATAGGCAATTTGACTTGGTATTTTGTTTGAATCCTTCCAATATTCTTGTATATAAAATTGATACTCCATTTCTTCCTTTTGGAAGAAATTGATTGGCTTGTCAATTTAATTTCCTTATCGAAATATTTTGTCTACGTGTCCGCTCGATGTTTCATATTCTTTTCGAAAAACTAATTTTCGAATACTGAATGAGCTTATAAATGAATTCGACTGGTCAAACTTGTATATTTCTAATATTCTAGACATATCAATAAATATTATTGATAATGCTCGCAATTCTATTTTTGGAAGTTGTGTTCCCATTTCCTGTCATAATAACAACAATAGACCTTCGTGGTATTTATCTAAGCTAATGAATCTAAAAAATATTAAGGTAAGGTTATTGAGGAAGTTTAAAATCTGCGGGAATTCTCGGGGTCTCTCCCGATAACTTTAGGCTCGTTCTCTATTTTTGGCTTATAACACTTTATGCTACAATACCTACCTTTCTCGTTGTAGGATTCAGTTTCGTAGAAATCTCAAGCAGTTTAAAAGTTTTATCAATTCAAAGCGTAATTATTCTACCCTTCCTTCTTCTTTATTTAATAGGTATAAGAATGCAAGTAACGATCAGTCTATTGCGGATCATTTTGCTAATTTTTTCCAAGCTACCTATTCGACGTCGAAATTTAATTCAGATCAGCACTATTCCTTTGGTCTTCTGCGATCCAATAATATTGTTGTATGCTAGGGCTCGAAGATTGGGAGTTATTAGATAACACACTGTTTAACACTTTTACTGTTCACTTTTTGCTTGACCCGAACAATAAAATGAGTCTGTTTATCGCCTTAAGTTTCATGTATCACTTGCTTATCGCTTAGAGTGTCGCCTTCGACTGACTCTGTCCCATGTTCCGCGGTTTTTATATAGGTGTAAACTTGAGTCTCGAACCTTGCAGAAACATCGAGAGGCGTTACTGCCGGTAGAAACTTGTAGCAACCCTCGCCAAGCCTCAACGTTACAGATAGAAGCTTCCAGTTACTTTTCGACAGGCCTCACAGTGGCAGGTAGACGCTTGGTTGCCTTGTCCATTGATGTATCTAAATTCTTGTAAAATATGTCTATAGACGCTCGCAGACTCATGTGGGACATTTTAAAATCCCTTTATTACTGAAAGTCAGTTGCTTAATGACCTTAAGCTAATAAAACCCAATGTTTCTCATGGACCTGACGGGGTTTCCAGTTGTGTTCTAAGGTTTTATGCCGAATCCTAAAAATATTTAATGTAGCAAAGGGAGTAAGTCTGATGCTTAAAAATGTAGGGGCATTTCAAAATTCTCAGCTATTCCTAAGGTTTTTGAGAGACAGGGTTTGAAAAACAATTCCCAGACTGATGATATTTACACCGATTTTGGGAAGGCTTTTGATTCCATCATTCCACCATTCCTTGCTTTGGTATAAATTAATATATCATTGGGTTTCAAAGCAAACCTAGTTGCCTAGACAAGTAATTACCTTACTGCTAGTACTCAAAGAGCTAATTTTAGGAAATCATTTTCAAATGATATAACTATGTCGTCCGGTGCTCCTTACGGCAATCACCTTAGACGCCTTCTACTTACTCTTTTCATAATTGTTATTACATATTTTCTGATGATGTTAAATTATGATTTTCCCACAGGGATATTGAAACTCACATTTATTTGAATGCTTCTAATTCTTTATGTCACTTTAAATTGCAAAGTCTAAGTCGAAGTGCAAAATTATGACTTGGTTCCCTATAATTTTAATCCAAAGGTCTTCACCATATATAGTGACTTATTCATAACATAATCACTGGAAAGCTGTGCATGTATGTAACACACAAAAGGAGACGCCGTAGACCTCCAAAGTTACCCACAATATGATCAGGGTGAATAGAGAAATCAATTGGGCCATGTCTGTCTGTCTGTCCGTCTGTATAAACGCAAGGATCTCTGAAACTACAAAAGCTAGAGCTATGAATTTTGAGTGAAAAATCTATAGGACACGGGAAAGGGCAAGTTTTTTATGTTGATCCGACAACAACGACAGTCGCAAGCATTCATTCATTTCTTAATCTCAAATATCTCGCACACTATAAAAGCTACAGCAATGAATATAGAATCAATAGGACACGCGAAAGGGCAAGTTCATTTTTTATACTGACCCATAAATCATCGCCGTCGACCCACCCCCGCCCACCCAAAAAAAAAACCGCCTATTATAAATATCTTAGCAACACTGCTCTTTAGTGTTTTGTATTAGTATTTTCTAAGCAACTCTGCTCCAATTCAAACTATTGTTATCGATTAGCAAAACTAGTAAGTAAGCTCATGTAATAAAGCTCTCTTCTTGGATCATAGCTCAGAAAGAGCAGACGTATTTGTCAGCAGCACGATCGTCTTATTATTGGCACGTGGGACACAAACCTCTTTGGCTCACGTTTTCGCAATCCGTCTTCGCGGATCACTCCTTCTCATTCTAACTCAAGGGTGCAATTACTCTTCAGCGCTTTAACTCAAGGGCGCATTGAACATGGACCTTCGAGCTAAAATAGAAACCAACTCAGGATAACAGAAATTATATAAATATCAACTCAAATATAAAATCAAAAGCAACCCTGCAACTGCACCGTTTCGGAAAAGCGGCGCTAGCTTGACAATTTTTGAGACCTGTCGAGCTCAATTGTGCGCGGTTTTATGGCAAACAAAACTTTTGGATCACGTGTCGAAACGAAATTCCTGAAAAATATCACTTCACCAGCAACATCCAAGATTCTAAGCATCGGGAACTCACTTTCTCGGAGCGGGAGGATAACAATCCGTACAAAACCTCACCGGATGTAGTGAACGCAACGCTGGTCAACGAACATAACCGCACACGCATCCGCTGACAATCCACCGCCATCGCCCAAAATTACTCATTTGGCCACGACATCGCAGCTATTAAGATTCATTTATCATTAGCTATTAACCAGTTCACGAGTACATAACCTTTAACATGGACAATTTGCCAATGCCATTCGCCTTCGCCGCAAACAATCTACCTCTCTTCTGCAATCAGCTTGAAGAGTATTTATGTGAGCGTGAGGTAACTATTTCAAAACGCCTCAAACATCTTGACACCCTTTTCAACGACGTAAAATCAGAATATCGTTCTGCATTAATCTCAGGAGAATGCACGCCCAACCTAGCCACGTGTATCAAAGACAAATACAGAGAGTGCGAGCGTGTCTTCTTTCAAACTCACAGCGATCTCAACGAGACTCTCACCAGCTTCACAAACACCCACAAACGCCCACCAAGTACACCAATCAACAAGCCCTCTGACGACTTAACACACGTAAGTGTCCTACCGTGCGACACTGAATGTTTTTCGGGAAATTATGAAGACTGGCCTGCGTTCCGAGACATGTTCTCCGCCGTCTACGGTAATCACCCCAAGCTAACCGCAGCACAATAACTTTTCCACCTTCGCAACAAGACGCACGGTGAAGCTGAAGCAATTGTGAAACGGTTCAGTCTCTGTAATGAAAAATTCGAAATTGCGTGGAACGCACTACACTTACGTTTTGAAAACAAACGTTTGATAGTAGACACTCAAATCCGCCAACTTCTCGAAATATCTATTGTAAAAGAAGAGCAACCCTCATTAATTCGCAATATTCAAAGCACCATTAATGACTGCCTAACCATTCTTAACACTCAAGGAGTTCCAACAGGCAATTGGAACCCTCTGATCACTTACATATGCGCCACTTAGCTCCCCACCCAAACGCTAGCACTTTGTGAACAATCACTGGACAATTGCAGAGAATTACCCAAATGGTGTAAGTTCAACGAATTCATCACCAAAAGAATCGAAGTTTTGGAAAGGATCCGCATCGCTCAGCCCGATGGTGCAGCCTGTACCGACAACCACAGACGTAGCCTAGCGCCCTCGGGCATGATTCATACAACTAACCCTGAATCGGTCTGTACCCTTTGCGAGAAGCCTCATCGTCTCCGAAATTGCCCTAAATTCCAATCTCTGAACCCGCAAAAACGATTCGAATATGTAAAAAACGCAAAACGGTGCATCAATTGCTTATCGCACACACACTTTACGGACAAATGCACAAGTTCCACCAAATGCAACACCTGTAAAAAAGGCCACCACTCATTATTGCATTTCAACACCTTGGTGTCATCAAAGGAGGCGGATACCGTCGTAGCACATCACTCTACTCAAAATCGAAGCATCATCCTCCCGACAGCCCGAGTCGTAGTCCTTCATAAAGGAGAAAAACTGGTTCTACGAGCTTGAGTTAAAGCGCTGAGGAGTAATTGCACCCTTGAGTTAGAATGAGAAGGAGTGATCCGCGAAGACGGATAGCGAAAACGTGAGCCAAAGAGGTTTGTGTCCCACGTGCCAATAATAAGACGATCGTGCTGCTGACAAATACGTCTGCTCTTTCTGAGCTATGATCCAAGAAGAGAGCTTTATTACATGAGCTTACTTACTAGTTTTGCTAATCGATAACAATAGTTTGAATTGGAGGAGAGTTGCTTAGAAAATACTAAAACAAAATACTAAAGAGCAGTGTTGCTAAGATATTTATAATAGGCGGCTTAGATCAAGGCGCCCAAAGGTCGTTCATCACAAAAAGGAGCCAGAGACGACTCCAATTACCAACCAAATCGCAGTACACACAAATTTTAGGTATGGCTGGGTCTACAATTGGGAGTTCCTCCGAACTCTGCAGCTTTATAATGTCCAACCAAAAAAGTGACAAAAAAATCTTCGTTGAGGCCATCGTGCTTAAGAAGTTAACTAATATGCTCCCAGCCGAGTCCATACCCAAAGCCGCGATAGCTGACTTGGGCAACTTGGAACTTGCCGATCCTCATTTTGCCACCGCAGCCGAAATCAATCTAGTTATCGGCAGCGACCTCATCCCGCAGATCATGTTGGAAGGAATTCAAACACCAATTAATGGAGAACTGCTCGCACAATACACAATCTTCGGATGGATTATAAGCGGACCGTTAAAAATACACGCTTGCACGGTTTCTGCCTATACAGCCGACGATGAAAATATCCTTAGTAAGCAGCTGCAGAAATTCTGGGAAGATGAAGAAGTACCCCACACCCGACCATCATCTGTGTAAGACGACCACTGTGAGTGCCTGTACTCAAGCACCACCCAAAGAACAGCTGAGGGACGGTATGTAGTACGTTTACCCTTCCAACCTGGATTTCCGGAAGAAATTGCATTAGGATCGTCAAGGAATGCAGCCATCAGCCAATATGCCAGAGTACATCGCGCAATCTGCAAAGACCCATCACTGGAACAAAAATATCACGACCAATTAACGGAATACATATCTCTAAATCACATGTCGAAGACCACCAAGTAAGAAATATGTGAAAATGGTAAATACCTATCCTTTTACCTACCTCACCATGCGGTCATTCGACTACAAATCAAAACCACGAAAATTCGAATTGTATTCAACGCATCAAAGCGAACTACAAATGGTTATTCACTGAACGATGTTATACTCACAGGGCAGGCTTTACAAAATGATCTATTAGGTGTTCTACTAAACTGGCGAATATATAAATTCGCATTTAACGGAGACATTGAGAAAATGTCTCTACGTCAACTCGCTGAAGACACTAAAGCCAAATTTCCGTTAGCATCCCACATTCTACTGAATGAAACGTATGTTGATGACATCTTGGCCGGCTCCCACGACATCAATGACGCATCCGAAGCATTACGGCATGTGATAGCCGCTCTTTGAACGGCAGGATTACCACTAAAAAAGATCACGGCGAATCACATCAAGCTGCTCGAAACATACCATCATCAGACTTACTAGACGACAACTTTCTTAAAATTTTCGACGAAAGTATAACACGGACGCTCGGCATGACATGGAACGCCCTCGAAGATTGTTTTTCATACAACGTACTTCCAATGCGGAAACCAACAACTCTAACTAAGCGAACTATGCTCTCATATGCTTCCACTTTATGCGACACCGCAGGATGGCTTACACCGATAATCATACAGTTCAAAATACTTTTCCAAAGTTTATGGCTTCAAGGAACAGCGTGGGATAACATCGTAGACACATCCACTGAAGCTAGGTGGAAAGAGTTAATACAAAACCTCAATGACATTCCAACGATTCGAGTCCCGAGATGGATTCCCAATGCGTCTTGGCATCACGTTCAATCAAAAGACAACCCAGCGGACATCGGAACTGGAGGATGTTCCACATCTGAACTTTTAAGTTCCACATTGTGGTGGAATGGTCCTCCGTGACTTTCCTCGCCAGTTGCGCAGTGGCCCTTAAGTCAATCGCCAATCACATCGCCTCCAGAAAAGAGAATCATACAGCAATTCTTAACAACTATCGAGGACTTCGACCTTTGCAAGGGATTCACAACCTATTCAAGGGCACTACGATCTACTGCCCAAATTCTTCGACTTCTACCCTGCTTCAAGGCCAACCCTCCCGAATTTGTAAAAACAGCCAGAGCTCGACTAATCGTTGCAGCGCAAAAGCAATTCTACGCAAACGAGTATCAACAATTGATCAAGAAACAAACACTTCCTGTCAAAAGCAAGCTCGCCGCTCTTAATCTATATTTGGACGAGTCAGGACAAATGCGAGTGAATAGCCGATTTCAAAAATCCGAACTTAAGTACAACGAGACGCATCCAATTCTACTACCTCCACAATCACGTCTATGCTCTCTGTTTATAGAATTTATCCACAAAACCTTATTGCATGCTCAAAATGCATTAATGCTTCGCGCCATACGTCAGGAGTTCTTCGTCCCCACCCTAAAAAACCAAGTCAAGTCCTGCATTTTTCGCTGCAACATCTGTACCAGATTTAAACAAAAACTTCAATCGCAAATCATGGCAGCGCTCCCACCGTAAAGAGTAAACTTTTCGCCCGCATTCACAGTTACCGTGGTTGACTTCGCCGGTCCATTTGACATAAAATCGCCATCCATTAAATCCAGCCGATTTACTAAAGGGTACGTGTGCATCTTCGTATGCTCTTCTACAAAGGTAGTACACCTCGAAGCTGTCTCTGATTTATCAACGAAGACCTTTCTTCAAGCCTATAAACGTTTTGTGAGTCGTCGAGGGATCCCGCATAAAGTCGTTTCGGACAACGGCCGCAGCTTTATCAGAGCCGGACGCGAACTTCAAAAAAACTTGGGAGAACTTTCTTCGAAAAGCCAGCGACCACATCACCGCAACGTACAGCTCTAGAAATTTCAGTTGGACACGCATCCCTCCGCATGCCCCACATATGAGAGGCCTATGGGAAGCAGCGGTGAAGAGCTTCAAAAATCACTTTAAGAAGAATTTGCCACTCTTCTCGCAAAAATAAAAGCAGTTTTGAACTCGCGTCCTCTTTCTCCGCTAAGCTCAGATCCATCAGAATTGCTACCGTTGACTCCAGGTCATTTCCTGCGTGGAGCTCCGCTTACGGCATTCCCAGAAAGGCCCACTGAATCGCTATCGATGATCAACCGATGGCAAAGATTAAAACTACTTCACAGCGAAATCGAACAGCGCTGGCGGAATGAATATCTAACCGAACTGCATCGCCAATATAAGTGGAAACACCCAAATCGCAATTTATCCATCGACGAAATTGTCATTATCAAAGACGACTCACTTCCGCCTACTGAATGGAGATTGGGTAGAGTAATAAAATGCCACGTCGGATCAGACGGCCACACTCGAATCGTGCAACTGCGAACCACATCATGTGTCATCACTCGTCCGATTATGCAACTAATCCCGTTACCTCAAAGTGAATAACTCGTTGCCTCACGGCAAGGGGGGCGGGATGTTTAAGCCGCCTATTATAAATATCTCGGCAACACTGCTCTTTAGTATTTTGTATTAGTATTTTCTAAGCAACTCTGCTCCAATTCAAACTATTGTTATCGATTAGCAAAACTAGTAAGTAAGCTCAGATAATAGCTCAGAAAGAGCAGACGTATTTGTCAGCAGCACGATCGTCTTATTATTGACACGTGGGACACAAACCTCTTTGGCTCACGCTTTCGCTATCCGTCTTCGCGGATCACTCTTCTTCACCTTAACTCAAGGGTGCAATTACTCCTCAGCGCTTTAACTCAAGGGCGCATTGAACATTAAGTTTTTGCAAATGTATGTAACAAAGAGAAGGAGACGTCGGAGACCCCTCCAAAAATACCCACAATATGATCATGGTGACTAGAGAAATTGATATAGCCAGGTCCGTCCGTCTGTCCTCTGTCCGTCCGTCCGGCCGTCCGTGTGAACGCCTAGATCTTAGAGACTATAAGAGCTATAGCCAAACTTAGGATTCGGACTCCTTATGTGTGTACACTGGTCAAGTTTTTTTATTTTTTCCCCCCCCGCCCCTTCCTCAACCCACACTTATTCGAAGCCGTATAATTTCTTAAGCTTTAAGATTTAATTATTAGTTGCATCTAAAAAGTTGTTGGAAACCTAAAAATATTTCGATTGGTGAAATCGGATCATATTTACACGAGATATACAGAAAACAAATTTTGAAGGTCAAGATTTTAATTCCCCTTGGAGTCCAATAGATGGCGTGCTTGCATTATTGTTTTGGCTTTCTTTTAGTGGTGCTTAAGTTAATGGTCAACACTCAGCCTTTACTATTATTACATTTATTCGATTTTCAGTGATTCACTCGTACAATATATTAATTGTGTTAAAAGCTACGCGTGCTGGTCCGGTCGTCTTGCCGCCTCCAGTCCGACTCTCTACTCGACTCTTTTCAGAGTTGTATTTTCAGCAAGGGCTGATCGATATTTACGCTGACCCCAGATGGCGTCCTGAACGAGACCGCCTCAGTACTCCCTCTCCAGTGAGGCCATCACAATAATTTGAAACGGACTCGTTTTTTCGTAAGTCCGAGTTTTTGTGGTGTTCTGCAAATACTGTTGGGCGTCAGATTTGATCGAAAATGCAGGTTTCAGCCGGTCCACAGAAACTGCCGTAGTTTTTCCTTCAATATTCAGCGTGAATATTCTGTCATTAACTCTATGCACGACTTCGAATGGGCCGGAATACGGTAGTTCCAGTGGCTTCTTGACAGCGTCCGTGCGGAGGAGTACCTGGGAGCATTTGTAGATGTCTTTAAACACGAACATCTTTTGGCTGCTTTGGTGTGCTGTTGGTGTAGGACGAATTTATTGCATTTGTTCCCGGAATTGCAATACAAAAGTAGAAGAATCCTCAAAAAATTCATTGGGCAAACGAATTAATGTGCCGTATAGCATTTCTGCTGCTGATGATTGCAGGTCTTCCTTGAAGCAGGTGTGAATTCCTAGCAAGACCACAGGAAGCAGTTGAGTCCATGGTGTATCAGGGTGACACATCATGGCGGATTTGAATGACCTGTGCCATCTTTCAACCATGTCGTTAGATTGAGGGTGATAAGCGGTTGTATGAATGTGTTCGCTGGTCAAGAGATGAGCCAGTCAAAGAACAGGGAGGACTCGAATTGAGTGACCTGATCTTTTTTTTTTTTTTTTTTTTTTTTTTTAATGGACGTAGACGTACAAAGAACAGTACGATCAAGTGGCCCAACGAAACCAGGCGGAAGCCTGTTTACGCGCGGGTTACCAAGCTCGATAGCTCAGACGCCCAACCGACCGTGGGGCAGAGTCACGTGACACGATTCGCGAAAAACTATAAATATTTGAAGGAAGAGGAATAGATTAGGCAATCAAGTATTCTACTAGGGAAGAGAAGGATTTAAGCGAAGGTGCAATAATATGTTAGTTTTTATAGATTGCATGCTAGAAGAGGAGCAAACTAAGTGGTACAAACTATTATAGTCTCTACATAAATTTAAAAAAGGCTCATGCATTAAATAATTAGATGTGGCTGGACGGACTACTAAAGGAGAAAAGGTCCGCAGAGGTCTAAAAGGAACTGCGAAACTAATTCGGCTAATTAACTCAGGAGAGTCAACCATGCCGTTTATTAATTTATGCATAAAAAGAGTATTAAGAAGGGTTCTACGGTTTACTAGGGAAGGCAAATCTATAAGTTGTAGCCTACTAGAGTACGAGGGAAGGCTCAATTCCGAATTCCAATTTAAGCCACGGAGAGCAAAAAGCAAAAACTTTTTTTGAACGGACTCAATACGATTTTGATGCACTTTATATTGAGGGCACCAAACGCATGAACCGTATTCTAAAATTGGGCGAACAAGAGCCACATATAAAATCTTGGTCGTATAAGGGTCATCGAATTCTTTAGACCATCTCTTCACAAATCCAAGAACTCCCATAGCTTTATTGACAGTGGATAAAATGTGACTATCAAATTTTAATTTAGAATCAAGTAAAATCCCTAAATCATTTATTGAGCCTATACGTTGAAGTGCATTTTGATTAAGATAATAGGAGGCCAAAAGTGGAGTGCCCCGACAGAAGGTCATAATTTTGCACTTAGAAGCATTTAAATTTAGGAAATTGAAATGGCACCACGAATCAAAAGCACTTAAATCAGTTTGCAGATTAATGTGTGATTCTATATCCCTGTAAGAAAAACACAGTTTAACATCATCTGCATACATAAAAACACGAGAGTGTGATATAACTGATGGAAGATCATTTATAAAAAGAGTAAATAAAAGGGGACCAAGGTGACTGCCTTGAGGAACCCCGGACGACACAGTTATACTATTAGATAATGATTTCTTAAAAAGAACTCTTTGAGTTCTTGAAGTAAGATAATCCCTTATCCAGGCAACAAGGTTAGATGGAAAACCTATTATGTTTAGTTTATATAAAAGCAAGGAATGGTTAACTGAATCAAAAGCCTTGCTAAAATCTGTGTAAATAACATCAGTCTGCGATTTGTTTTTAAAACCTTTAATTACCAATGAGGAAAATTCTAAGAGATTAGTCGTGGTCGACCTTTGTTTTACAAATCCATGCTGGCAGGGTGAAATTAGAGACTTACATAAATGTTGAAGATGAGAAGTTAAAAGTCTCTCAAAAATCTTAGGAATAGCTGACAGTTTCGATATGCCTCTATAGTTTTTAGCATCAGATTTGCTACCATTTTTATGGAGAGGAATAATAAAAGACTCCTTCCAAATAGCAGGGAAAGAAGAGAGACTGATTGATAAGCTAAAAAGTTTAAGAATGGGCTTGCACAGAGATTCAGCACAATGCCTTAATACGCAACTAGGAACCCCATCCGGTCCCGGGGAAAAAACTGGTTTGATTAGCTTAAGTTCATTAAGCAACTGAATTTCCGTAATTAAAGGAGAGTATATATTATTTGACCGAGGAAGGTCAAAGGGATAGTGTTGATCCAAATTAAAATTTGACGTCGAATAAGTAGATTGGAAAAAGGTACCAAAAAGATCAGCAATAGACTGGTCAGTATTTGCTTTTTTATCCATGAAAGATAAGGACGAAGGAAAAATAGAGGTATTACGCTTTGAATTGACGAAATTAAAAAATTGTTTGGGGTTCCGGCGAAATTGAGTTTTACACCGAGAAAGGTAGGCCTTATAGCATAGTGTGCTATAAACCGAAAATTTGGATCGAGCCAAAAGATAACGGGAGAGGTCGCTAGGATTCCCGGATAATTTGAACTTTTTGAACAACCTAAGCTTAACATTTTTTAAATTTATTAGCTTAGGTGAATACCACACAGGTCGATTCTTGTTACTATGGCAAGAAGTGGGAACACATTGTGTAAAAATAGAATTTAGAGCATTATAAAATAAATTTATTGCGATGTCAATATTCTTAGACATGTACAAGTTTGACCAGTCGAAGTCATTAATAAGCTCATTTAATTTTCGAAAATTAGTTTTTTGGAAACAGTATGAGGGAATAGACGGACAAGCAGACCAAGTTTTTCGACAAGGAAAGTCAATTGATAAGCCAATTGAAGGATGATAAGGATCCTCAGGAAGAGACAGAGGATCGATTCTAGTTACAAGTGTATTAGATGGATCCAAGCAAAAAATCAAATCCAAATGCCTACTCAGGGAGTTCTTGACAAAATTGACCTGGGATAGTGACAATTCAAGCATACCATCAATAAAGTCGTGACTATTACTGGGTAATACCGAATTGGAATAAGGAACATTGGACCAACATATTTCTGGGAGATTGAAATCACCCAAAACGACAAGGTAGTCCTTGTCGGTTACAAAATTTGAAACGTATTTAATAGAGTTTAAATGGCACATATAAACAGAAAGATCAGAGGAAGGAGGAATATAGGAGACTGTTAGAAATAGGAAAATGCCATTCAAATCAATTTTTATACAAATAAATTCAATATCTACAGGGTTAGTAGAAATAAGTTCCGAAGGTAAGGCCGAGTTAACAGCGATAAGAACGCCGCCACCACGACCAGACACACGGTCACGTCTAAAAACTGAAAAGTTATTACCTAACACTTCGGAATCCAAAATGTCAGGCTTAAGCCACGTCTCGGTTAGTACTACTACAGAATAACTGAAACCAAAACTACTAAGAAAAAAACGACTAAGTTTAGATTTAAGTCCTCTAACGTTTTGATACGCTAGATGAAAGGGTTCTAGTTTTTTGGGAGTGACGAAGGCGTTAAGGAAACCGGATGCCGATTTTTTTTCTTCGCCGTAAACTCCTTAACTATAACATGCTCTGGCCAAAAATCTCCACAACAAATAAGCTCGAAGAAGCAAGGGGGAAGGCTAATTTTAAAAGATGCGATCTCCCTAGAATACGAAAACTTGAATTTATCCACAGTTAAATTTGAGACCTGGACTTTCGAATTAATATACGATATTACGTCTTCCGAAGTAAGATCGGGTGCCAGTCTGGAAACAAAGACTTGTTTCCTCTGCGGAACCCCCACCAAAAGTTTAGGATTCACATCAACTGGGCCAGAAGAATTAGCCTCTGTAGTTGGTGGAATCCCAACCGCCATTGGAGGGGATATATTCCTATCCAGAGCAGACGAGCTGGACGCTACAGGCAACGGACTAGGTGGGTTTCCTGAAGTCCCAGTGTCCAGAGTGCAAGCATTAGGAGCTGCCAACATTTTATTGTTAGCAGACCTAAGTACCGGCCCAGGGGACACAAAAGAAATCAGCTGATTATTTATAGTTGGAGTTGGAGGCTCATTTGCCGGGACTTGGAGGACACGCGAACAATTCTGCGTTTCCAAGCCAGACTTCTTACGCTTTGGAGAGCTATTTAAAAGCTTTAGGCCATTAAATTGGCTTTCCAAAACTGAAAAAGCCTGATTAAGTTTTGCAAAGCCTAGGTGAAGATCTTTAAACCCACACCTAGTCTGCCGCATAAATGCTCGCATCTCCATCTCAACTTCCCGGCAAGCCTCACAACTCCACTTTAAACCCGTACGAGCCTCTATGAAATCATTGACGCGACCTGTGTAACCAGCACACTTAACATGTATGAGGTTATCACACAGCCAACACCCAATGACCGGCATAGAGGTAGATTTTGCATTTTGGCAATTTTTTTTAGCACAGACAAACATTTCTTTTATGTATATAATTTTTTTTTATTTTAATTTTATTTTATTTTAAAATTTCGTGGCGATTAAAAAGCCAAAATAAAAGATTAAGATATAGAAAATAAGCACAACCAAGGGTTAATACTTACAAGAACACAAAGTCGGACTCAGGAGAGCCACACGAAAACAAAACACAAAGATAAAAAAAAAACTTAGTGCAAAAGAAAAAAAAAAGACTGAGCGTTGAAAGGCTCCGAAGAGAAACGCGAGGCAATTGAAAAGCGAGAGCGTACGGTGAGCGTAAAAATGTGCGAGCGTAAGAAAGCGAAAGCGAAAACGAAAATTGCAAGAGCGCGTACAAGTTTAGTGCATGCAATAGCAGAAACGAAAAATTGTTCTTGTTTGAAACAAATTTTGTCACACAAGAACAATTTTTAGTTTGCAATAATGCGCGAAAATAAAGAATAAAAAAAAAATTCAAAGTGTAAAAGCAAAGTTAGTTTCTTTATTTTAATGCAAAGATAATGCACCGATGCACAGATGAACAAAAATTAACAGAAATTAGGCGGGGTAAAAAGTAATTAATTTGAAAGCACAAAAAACACGTCCGAACGCGACGACAGACAATTGCCAAGTCTATCTGTTGTGACAGTTTTCGGTGTTCCAAAACGTGAGATCCAGTGAGATCAGAAAACTTTGGCTATAGTTTCGGCGGAGATGTCAGTTAGTGGTACTGCCTCAGGCCAGCGAGTGAACCTGTCTATCATTGTGAGGCAATAGCGATAGCTCCGGTGCGATGGCATGACAACGATGTCAATGTGGACGTGACTAAACCTGTCGTTGGGAACGGAGGCAAATGGTTATGCCGACTTATTTTTGCACGCTGGCAAGGAATGCAAGTTCTGCACCAGCTGAGCACGTCCTTCTTCATTGAGGGCCACACAAACTTTTGTTTAGCCTGTTGAAGTGTTGTTCTACCACTGGGGTGCGAGAGGAGTAGATACTGATGTCATCATAATGGACTTTTTGCAGCTTTTGTGATCTGCTTCTTGCTTGAAGTACTTGATGCCTTCTTATATGGATAGAAGTTCACGATCGCAAGTGCTGTAGTTCTTTTCCGCAGTTGTTAGCTTCTTAGAGAAGAAGCCAAGCGGTTGCCAGACATCATCAATTAGTTGCTCAAGAGCAGCTCCAATTGCAACATCGGAAGCATCACACACAAGGGATAGCTTTGCTTCCGGAGATGGATGAGCTAGTAGTACTGCATCCGTGGCACTGCGCTTACATGCTTCAAAGGCAGCAATTCGTTCTGGAGTCCAGTCGATTATCCTCTGGTCATTCTTAGCCACGTTTCTGAGAAGTTCCGAGAGAGGAGTTTGAATGTGAGATGATTGCGGTAGACATCTTCTATAATAGTTTATTATACCAAGGAAACGACCAATTTCGCTAATAGTTGAAGGCCTAGAATAGGTCTGGATAGCGTCGATTTTATGGCTAGGTGGTTTTATACCGTGTGCATTAATGATGTAGCTCAGAAATTGTACTTCAGCTTGTGCTAGTTGGCACTTGCTTAAGTTGATGCGAAGGCCATGATTCCGTAGAAACTCCAAGGAGATGTTTTTCATGTTCTTCGAGTGTGCTGGACATGATTAGGATGTCGTCAATGTAGCAATAGACGAAATAGATGCCACGAAAGATATTATCAATGAATCTTTGAAAAATTTAAGTGGCATTTTTTAGGCCGAAAGGCATGTACAGAAACTCGATGAGTCCGAACGGTGTACACACAGCAGTTTTTGGAATCTCTTCTTCTGCCATGGGAATTTGGTAGTAAGCCTTCACCAAGTCGAGTGTTGTGAATACTTTTTTCCCGTGCAGTTGTTCCGAGAAGTCGTGGATGTGGGCGATAGGGTAACGGTCAGGCACCGTTATAGCGTTTAATTTGCGATAGTCACCGGAAGACCGCCAACCGCCATCTTTTTTGCTGACCATATGAAGTGGACTCACCCATTGGCTATTGGACGGGCGACTTATACCTTCCTGGATCAGAAAGTTTATCTCTGATTTGGCGGTTGCCAGTTTGTCACCAGAGAGTCGACGTGGGCGATCCGAGATGGGACTGCTGAAAGTTTCGATGTGGTGTTGTACGCCATGTGGCTTACTAGATTTGTTTGCTGGTACTGTGACGTCGATGAACTCGCGCAGAACATCTTAAAGTTTGTGCACACCTCAAATTGTGGACACAAAGACATCTTTTGCTTTGGAGAGGCAAGCTGGTGTCGATAAACTAGTTGTTGCATCGATTAGCTTTTGTTCTTTTACATCGACCAGCAGATGAAAGTGAGATAGGAAGTCAGCGCCGATGATGGCCACTTCTGTGTCAGCTACGATAAAAGGCCAAAAGAAAGAGCGGCGGAGTCCTAAGTTTAAGTCGATGACTATGTTGCCAAAAGTGTGTATGGTTGTTTGGTTTGCAGCGTATACTGTGAGGTTGTTGAGTTTAGTGTTCTGTAAAGTCCATGAGCGTGGCACGACAAAGACAACAGAGCCGGAGTCGACAAGAAATCTGCGTGTAGAAATGCGATCGACGATATGTAGGCGAACCTCTGAAAAAACTTTTGGTTGCTCGGAATATACGCTGTTGGTGTGTGGGCTGCCTCCTTTTAGCGTCGAAGGTGGCAGCCCCGTTAGTTTAACGGGTGCGACCAAGGCTGCTTGCACTTCTTCGCATTATGTCCGAAGCGATGATGATAGTAGCAGAAGTTCTGCTCATTGTCAGATTGTTGAGACTGACTAATAGATGTGGATGTTTGCCCTCGAGGTTGAGAATTTGTTCTGGGCTGAGATGATCCAGGAGATCGATTGCGTGATCGATTGGATGACTTGAGACGGTTGAGGTCGGACTGAATAGAGTCAATTTTTCTGGTAAGTTCCTGCAGCGATTTGCTGACGCTCTTGATCGATTCCGAAGGAGTGACTGCGCCAGTGTGCGAATGTTGTGAATCACCTGAACCGATAGCACATGTGTCCGTTGGGCCGACCGTTTCCAGGAGCTTGTCTCCTATCTTGGCGAGTTTTTCCAGATCGTTTTCTTCCCAGATGGTTAAAATTGGACGAACGCTTTGAGGCATCTCTGCGAGGAATAGTGTGCGGATCGTTGGCTCACTGCTGGATTCAGGTGCGAGTCGACGAATATGAAGTAGTGTTTCGGAAGGTTTCAGACCAGTGGTACCTCCACCCAGCAATAGACGACGCAGCTTTGACTCTGTAGATTCGGCAAATACGTCAAACAAATGTGCCTTTAACGTGTCGAATTTATTTGATGCTGGCGGGCGGGTGACGAGATCCTCCACAACTGAGACGATGTCTGGATCCAAACTGACTCCATGCAACCGAAATGACCGTTCTACCTGCGCGATCCAAAGTTGAGGGTTCTTCGCAGTGAATTTGGGCAGATGAATTAATGTGCGTGTCACTGGTGTTGCATTTGTTGAGGTAACTCGCAGAGCGTCAAGTTGACTGTGAAATTCTCGTATTGTGCTTTGGAGTTGCTATTCGTTACTCATGTTATTCGCCGCGACTTCTTCCAACTGCAATTTCCTAGGCCGAAAATTACAAGGAACATTGCCGGGCATCAATTGTCGTTGTGTGCGTATGTGTACGAGCGTGCTTTAATTTTACAATGTCATTCAAAACCAAAATTTGAAAATTAGGTACGCGATCGGTGATCACGTCGGGGTCACCACTTTGGCTTTCTTGTAGTGGTGCTCAAGTTACTGGTCAACACTCAGCCTTTACTATTATTACATTTATTCCATTTCAAGTGATTCACTCGTACAATATATTATTTGTGTTAAAAGCTACGCGTGCTGGTCCGGTCGTCTTACCGCCTCCAGTCTGACTCACTACTCGACTCTTTTCAGAGTTGCGTTTTCTGCAAGGCGTGATCGATATTTACGCTGACGTCAGATGGCGTCCTGAACGAGACCGCCACATTGTGAACAATGTGTTTTTGGATTCAAAGGAATATTAAGACCAGAGGTTTTATGTGAATGCAGGCGACCAGGGTTACCACCCGACTAGGGTTGCCACCTTTTGTTTTTTAATTCCGTCTACTAGGTACAGGGTATCCCAAACTCGGCCGCGCCCGAGTTTAACGTTCGGCTTCATTTTTATACTCTTTTCGCAGAAAAAAGAGTATATTCATTTTGCTCTGATGTTTGTAACGCACAAAACCAAACATCGTAGACCTACAAAAGTTACATCTAGAATACTTAGAATCACTAGAGGAGTCGATATAGCCATGTCCGTCTGTCAGTCTGTTCGTCTGTTTCTATGCGATTTACTCCGCCAGTTCAAAAGCTTTTTTGCTGAAACTTGGTATTTAGCCTTTTTTTACCTAGGTAGTACACTAGTTTGAATCGGTCGGATCGGACCACTATATCATATAGCTGTCATACGAACCTAAATCGGTTTAGGCAATAACTCCCACATTTATTATCCAATCCGAATAAAATTTAAAAAGCATAAGTTTTTTATAGCAATTAATATATGTATCAAATTTTGTAAGGATCGGACTACTATATCATATAGCACATTTATTGACTGATCTTTTTAAAACTCAGCAAACACATTTTTTACTTAATTATACGCGTTTGGGCTGAATTTCATTAAAATCGGACTACTATATCATATAGCTATCATACAAATCGAAATCGGCCCTATTAACTGACCAACACCGTTCATGTGATTTATGGCAGAAACAACTGCGAAAAGAGTCTGTAATCTTCGGCACCCCGAAGATAACGTTGGGATTTTTTTTTCTTTGTCCTCAATTGGGAATGATTTCTTTGTATCTTTTTATTCTGTTTTTCTTACTGTTATCATTTTTTTTCTTAACTTATTTAATTTTTTTTTATCTTCACTTTCCACCTGTCCACCATCCGATCTTGCCACCTGGGACTTACAGTTAACTTGTGCGGCGTAGGGAAACGGGTTTTTTTTGCGATATATGAAATTATAAAATTTTATTTAGTTTTCACTCGCGGTTATTTTATTTGGATACCCGTAAAGAGTATCCTACCGACTGCGTCAATGGAATTGTTCGTACAATTAATGGACGAACTTTGCAAATTATTTTTATAACCCTTCACGGAGGCGAAGTCACTGTAACACAAAATAATTCCTTTTAAATAAAACACAAAGTTGAATTTAGTTTTTATTCTTTTGGTTATATTAGTTGCGACAGGAGTTGTGCTTCGATTTGATGATCACTTAAGACTGACTTACTTATACAGAAAGATTTTATCGTAAGGGCTCGGCCAAGCCAGAGCAGAGAGAAAAATTAATTATGGATTTGTATATTTTGGTTTTGTTTATTAGATTCTGTGGAGCTTGGCTGCACAGTCAATCTTTGGGAATTAATAATTTGCATGCAGGCGAAAAGTGAGCAGATTGGTGCCAATTATGCATTTGTATATTTTGGGTTTCTTTATTAGATTTTTGTGGAGCTTGACTGTATAGCCGATCTTTGGAATTTAATTATTTGCGTGTGGGCAAGAAAAATCAAGTGCAGAGGAAAAAGTTTTTTTCTATTTCTGTGTCAGGTTTTGTTTTTTTGAACTTAACAATGAAGTTAGTTATTGGTTCTCTGAACTTTACAGTAAAAATGATTAAGACTAAAATGGTTGTGTTTATTATAGATATGGAAAGGTAGTGTTTCTTATTGTTATTGTTTACAAAATTTATTATTTCGCTGTGTCGTACGGGCAAGATTTTGGTTATGTTTAATACATCGAATATTGGAGTTAGATCTAAATTTGGTAATTTTGCAGTTTTGCTTATTTCTATGTTGCCAATTTTTATTTTACAATTTTTTATTTTTATCAATTCATTTCCTCTTACTGATAAATCTCCTAGATGACATTTTTGTTGTATTAAGGTTTTTGGAGCATTCAAGGTAATTATGGTATTTGGTTCAACGTACTTTATGAAGTTTTCCTGAGATTCAGGATTAAATTTACAAATAGGATCGGACTGTAACAGAATGTTTGTGATACATTCGTCGGTAACCAACACATGATTGGTGTTGAATATTTTATTATTTTTATTATAAAACGGACCGTTTTCTGTTAAATCGACTTTCCAGCCCTCAGAATTAGGGTATGGGATTATCTTGTATGTATTAACGGTTGTGTGGGAAATGATAGTTATTGTTTTTTATTGTTTGTCAACCCAAGTCGAGGTTTCTATATCTAGTATATTTTCTTCGTTTATATTTGGTAGTTGGTCGTGCTGTAACTAACGTTATCGGTCGGTCGAAAAATACCAAATAACCGCTGTTAATGTTTATCGGAGTTATTTCAATCTCCTGTCCATTAGTCACGCTGGGACTCATCAGAATGACTGCGATATTGAGAATCACGGTGATACCTGTTGGGGGTTAATGTCATTAAATTTCTTTCGTCTTTGGAATTGTGTCTTATAGTAAGCAATATTACACTTGTTGCTTTTGTCAATGTAATGGTCTGCGTCTATCTGTTCTATGTTTTTAGTTGCTTTGAAAGGGTTTTGTACTTTCCCTTTCTGAAGTGGTCCCTTTCTAAATCTGGTGTCTATTTCAAAGTCAGTCCTGTTTTTGTTGAGTTGGTCAATTTTCTTTTCTTTAATTATTTGGGTCTCAAGGGCAGGTGTGCCTGCAAATAGAAAAATGTCGGCTGGTGTACGTCCAGTTGTGTCATGTATAGTCTTGTGGTTATAGGTGAATAGGATTGTCTCTATTAAATTTACTTTTTGTTCGGGGTTATTGGATGTTTTTATTATTCGAATTTTTTCGTTAACCGTCTTATGGAATCGTTCGATGTCGGCCACTCCATTCTTCGAGCTACACAGTTAAAGTTTAACGTCCTCATCCTCCAGCCATGGTTTACAAGTAGTGCTAAAGAAAGCCGAGTCTCTGTCTGCCTTGATTAATTGGGGTTTTCCCATTGTGTTGAATATTCGCAAAACTGCTTGTTTACAGGATAGCCAGTCTTTGCTAGTGATTTGCTCAAGTATAGCGAATTTAGAGTAAACATCGATGCAGCTAACATATTGTTTTTGTTCCACTACGTAAATATCGATAATATATTTTTCGCGACAGTTTTGTACCTCGGGGGTTAATTTAAGTTGCACTTTAATTTTTCGGTGTTCGGTTTTAGCTAGACTGCAAACTCTACACTCATTTATAATGTTCTGAATGAGGAGCTGGGAATTGGGGTAGTAATAATTTTCTTTGAAGAATTTCGTCATTTTCTGAATTCCGGGATGTAGGAGCTTCTCGTGAGATTGAAGTATAATCTCCTTAAGTTCCGCATAGGAACTGATGTTTTTGAGAAGGATCAGGCTACGGTCTATTTTAGTGAATGTGGGGTTTATTATTTCTTTGTGAGCTTTTGGTAGTAATTCGAAGTCCGCGTCGGTGACGATATAAATGGTAATGGTCCTATGGAGGAGGTGGTCAAGCAGGTATTGTTTGGCTTTCTCAAGAGTCATGTTGTCGTAATGTATGGTAGTTATTAAATTTTTTAGTGCTGTAGTTTGATCGATTTTTTTCTGTCCTGACTTGTTAAAAATTATTTGTCGTTTTGAAGGGATAATAGGTTTTTCGGTTAGTGAGATTAGATTACCACTATCTTCATCGGCACTGCGTTGAGTAACCTCGCCAAAATGAACCTCATCCAGCTTAATTCTGGACAACGCGTCGGCCACGACATTTTGTTTTCCTTTGATATAATCTATCGAAAGGTCAAACTCGGCCAATCGGATTTTTCATCTTTAGAGTTTTGCGTTAGGTTCCTTGAGAGTATGTAACCATCGAAGTGGTTGATGGTCGCTAGTTATTTGGAAGTTTCTTCCAAGTAAGTAGTGCCTGAATGTTTTAGTTGCCCATACAATAGCGAGCAATTCTTTTTCGATGGCACTGTAATTGATTTCGTGCTCATTCAGTGTTCTACTAATGTTGGACACGGGGTGACCGTTCTGTGATAGGACCGCTCCAAGAGGTCACTTGCATCTGTTGTAAGGATGAACTTTTTTTAAAATCAGAAAGTTTTAGCATAGGCTCGTTGGTTATCAAAGTCGTGAGTTTTTCGAATGCTTCGATATAACCTTGGTTTTTATTGTCTATCTTATTTCCCTTTTTAAGTCATTGGGTCATGGGCTTTGCTATGTTAGCATAATCCGGAATGAATTTTCGGTAAAAACCCGTCAACCATTGGGGGTCACTATGAGCCCAAGGAACTTAGCTTCCTTTTTCAAAAACTCTCATTTGTCCAATTGCAGTTTTAAATTTTCTTCGGACAATTTTTGCAACACAAGTTGCAATGAGTTGAGATGTTCTTCCAGAGATGTGAAGAACACAATGATGTCGTCTAGGTACACCAAACAAAGTTTATTAAGCAGTGGTCTGAGATTGTTGTTCATACACCTTTGAAAAGTAGAGGGTGCGTTTCTCAGCCCAAACGGCATACGAACATATTCGTAAAGTCCATACTTCGTTGAAAATGCTGTTTTGGAGATGGACTCTGGATGCATCTCTATTTGGTGGAAACCTTTAGCCAAATCGATTGTTGTAAAATACTGGCATCTACCAGTTTGCCAAGAATCTCGTCAATATTAGGTATAAGATGTCTGTCAGGAATGGTTATTTCGTTTAGTTTTCTATAATCGACCACAACTCTGTATTTCAATTTTCCAGAAGCGTCGACTTTTTTGGGTACAACCCATTTAGGGCTGTTGTATGGGAAATTGCTTTCTCTGATTATTTTTTGTTCCAGTATTTCCCTCACTTGTTTTTCGACTTCTATTTGGTGGGCTTGAGGCAGTGGGTATTGTTTTGAGTATATTGGGGAATTGTGTGTCGTATTGAGGACATGTTTTGTAGTGTCTGTGAATGTCAGCGGATCGCCCTCTCTGTATTGGAGGTCTTTGAATTTGTTTAGTAATTGTTTCAGTTTTATAATTTCCTCTTGAATCAGATGATTAAATCTGAAAAGTTCGAAGTCCAAAGGAGGATGTGAATTTTGTTCATTCTGGAAGGGCTTCTCTATGAAAAATGAGTGATCGTTACCGAAGTCGGATTTCATCATTGGGTACACGACACCAAAAAGAGTAACTGTGAGGTCTTTATAATTTATGACTGCCTGTGAAGTGTTAAGTAGCTTTCGACCTATTAAGAGGTCATAGTGGTCTGAAAAGTTATGGAGGTAAAATTTTTGTGGAATTTTGAATATGTTATTGCTAGGCAAAGTAACTGCCTTGTCTATTGTTATCACGCCGTTCGATGTAAAAACGTGGCATTTCGAATTTTGGACCGGAAGTTTCGAAAACATTTTTCCTAAATATGTTTATGGTTGATCCAGTATCGATCAAGCACTTATATTTTTTCCTTTGTGGCTTATTTCTAAGTATTGGTATTGTCCGGGGCCGCTATTGGAAAATTTTCGGCAGTATCGAATTCAAGGTTATTTTGCCCATCCTCCACAGAAATTTCGTTTTGTTCGAAACAGTTCTGGTCGTTGTTAGGATTATAATAACCTTGTTGTTCGTCTGTTTGTTGATTCAAGTTTTGTTGCCAATCAAAGTCCTGTTGCTCAAAGTATTGGGTCTGTATTTGGTCATTATCTGTGGTTTCCTGTAGTCTCAGTTCGTCAATGGGCATCTTCGATTGATCGCTGTCCGCTGGTCTAGGTCTTTTAATCGGTAAGTTTGGTCGAAAATTTGGGTTATTACTAGTCTGGGGGAGATTAAACGGTCTGAAGTTCAGTTCGATTCTGTCCTCCGAACATTGGTGTGGGTTGTGGATAGAATGTTCTTGATTGGTACTGTGGTGGATTGTAGTTTAATTGGAGTGGTTGCGAATATCTAGTCACGTTATTTATTGGGAATTGTTGGTATCTAGGCGAATACGTTGCTTGGTTATGGGGATGTCTAGGTGGATAGTTAGTTGAATTTTGTGGGTATCTTGGTAGGTTAATGGGTTGATGGTTATTTCCTGGTTTAAAAAGATTTGAGTTGGAATGTTGATTCAATTTCATTTTATTAATTTTAATACTCGCGTGTTCCTCATAAATACCTTCGTTCTGGGCAACGCATACAAGGGTTCTTAAATCTTGTATGTCATGATATGCCAAAATCATGTACAAACTTGGTGGCAACTTTCTTACGAGTACCTTAATGGAATCTCTAACAGCTTCCAGATAAATAATAAGGTTGCTGTTATTACCTTCTAGGTGAAGTTTGGAAACCAGGAGTTGTCGTCGTCTCTCCGCTTCCTCCCAGAACGCTCGCAAATTTCCTCGAATGGGAGTCTCTCGGAACTCCTCCAAAAGCTTGTAGTTGGGGGCTTTTGGATTGAACTCCGCGATTAGTCTCTGTCTCAGGTCGGACCAGGTATGACAGGTAACCCCATCGATCTGGTCACTTCTCCGTCGATGTTCCTTTCTATAGCGCCAAGTAGAATGCGCTGCTGACGCTCGACGTGAGAGGATGAAGTCGACTCTACTAATAAAAGTGTAGAGTCCCGCAAAATCGCCATCAAATTGGGGAACATCCTTCAACTGCTTCGGGCTTCGGCCAGGTTAGCCTCGTTCAACGCTGCTCGCATTCGCGCAGGTGCAATCACTGGTGATGGTTGTGCCATTTTCTTCTTTTTATACTCTTTTCGCAGAAAAAAGAGTATATTCATTTTGCTCTGATGTTTGTAACGCACAGAAACAAACATCGTAGACCCACAAAAGTTACATCTAGAATACTTAGAGTCACTAGAGGAGTCGATATAGCCATGTCCGTCTGTCCGTTTGTCCGTCTGTCCGTCTGTCAGTCTGTCCGTCTGTTTCTTTGCGATTTACTCCGTCGTCTTAAAAGCTATTTTGCCTTTTGCCTATTGGCCTTCTTTTTTACCTAGGTAGTACACTAGTTTGAATCGGTCGGATCGGACCACTATATCATATAGCTGTCATACGAACCTAAATCGGTTTAGGCAATAACTCCCACATTTATTATCCGATCCTGTTTAAATTTAACATGCATATGTTTTTTATAGCAGTTAATATATGTATCAAATTTTGTAAAGATCGGACTACTATATCATATAGCTGCCATACGAACCTAAATCGGTTTTAGGAATAACTCGCACATTTATTGACTGATCTCTTCAAAACTCGGCAAACACGTTTTCTACATAAATATACGCGTTTGTGCTAAATTTTATTAAAATCGGACTACTATATCATATAGCTGTCATACAAATCGAAATCGGCTCTATTAACTGACCAACACCGTTCATGTGATTTATGGCAGAAACAACTGCGAAAAGAGTCTGTAATCTTCGGCACCCCGAAGATAACTTTGGGATTTTTATACTCTTTTCAGAGAAAGAAGAGTATATTCATTTTGCTCTGATGTTTGTAACACACAAAGCCAAACATCGTAGACCCACAAAAGTTACATCTAGAATACTTAGAATCACTAGAGGAGTCGATATAGCCATGTCCGTCTATCCGTCTGTCAGTCTGTCCGTCTGTCCGTCTGTCCGTCTGTTTCTATGCGATTTACTCCGCCAGTTCAAAAGCTTTTTTGCTGAAACTTGGTATTTAGCCTTCTTTTTTACCTAGATAGTACACTAGTTTGAATCGGTCGGATCGGACCACTATATCATATAGCTGTCATACAAATCGAAATCGGCCCTATTAACTGACCAACCCCGTTCATGTGATTTATGGCAGAAACAACTTCGAAAAGAGTCTGTAATCTTCGGCACTCCGAAGATAACGTTGGGATTTTTTTTTAGTTAAATTTAATTGATAAGAAGTTTAAAATGCCTCCTTTTTAATCTTCGTATGGGGGTTGAGTTTTGTAGGCGTCGGGCAAGTCTGCTTTGATGGGATAGCAGTCTCTCGTTGTACCTGCTGGAGTGAAACGATATCTGTTCTTCGACAGTAGACAGATTTAGATCGCGGTGCAGCGCTTTGTTACTGATGTACCATTCGCAACCAGTAATTAATCGCATTGTCTTGTTTTGTACCGTTTGAATTTTTTTACGGTGTGACGCCGCTGCGATTCCCCATAGTTGGATCCCATAACACCAAGTGGGGGCAATAATTTGTCTATATATAAGTAGCTTGCACCGTAGAGGAAGCTTGCTTTTCTTATTAAGTAGCCAGTAGAGGTTGCTCCGTTCCGCGTTGCACATCGCTACAGAGTGTGATATATGGTCGCGGAAGGTCAAACGAGAGTCAAGCGTGATCCCAAGGTATTTGGCTTTCGTTAACTATTTTGATACATATAGCACGCATACATCGTCAGCGAATGTTGCCATGAGCATCTTCTGTTTACTGGGAGTGGGGATATCTGCAGCGAAGATTGCATAAAGAAGCGGCCCTAAGACGCTTCCTTGAGGAACACCAGCATTGATAGGCCGACGAGAGGAAGTAGATCCCTGACATTGAACCTCGAACTCTCGATTGCCGAGAAAGGACCGGATGAGACAAAAGTGGTTAGCTGGTAGCGCTAGTTTCACTTTTGCAAGGAGACCCGGGTGCCAGACTCTATCGAAGGCCTGCTGTATGTCAAGAAATACTCCATTACAGTATTCTTCACGGTCGAATGCCTCGAGTATATGGTTTACTACCCGGTGAAGCTGCTCGATGGTGCTGTGTCCAGAGCGGAAACCAAACTGGTGCTCCGGTATAGTGTTGTTGGCATTCATATACTTGACAAGCCGAGCAGTGAACAGTCTTTCGAATACTTTCGATAAAAAAGGCAGAAAACATATCGGCCGGAATGAACTAGGGTCCTGGCACTCTTCCATTGCGTGGGAAAGTGCTGCACCCTCAGGATTGCATTGAAGATCAATGTGATCAAGATAAGTGCTCGCTTTGGGAGAATTTTTATGATGGCATTAGTGAGGAGGTCATTCCCGGGTGCCTTCTTGATCTTCAACGCTTTGACCACTTCTTGGACTTCGTCGACATCTTGGGGCGTGGGCCTCGGTTTGGGCTTAGGTCTGGACTTCTTTTCAAATGCCTTGAAGAACTCACATACGCGGAAGTTGGCCGGGTGATTGCCTTAGCAGTGGAAGCATGTTGCCGGCTCTTCCTTACTCTTGGTGCAGTCGGCTGATTTATGGTTTTCACCACAAGAAACACAGCAAAACATTCTATGACAGTATTTTGCAGTATGCCCGTACTCCTGACACCTTCGGCACTGGACGAGGTCGTGGGACTTTCTTGTTATTTCAAGCCGAACCTGCTGGTGGCATAGTGCTCGAATCTGAAGGATTTCTTTATTATTCTCCTTCGCTTCGATATTGATGAAGAAGAGGTTCATCCTCTCGCAGGTTTTCCTACTGATCGGGTTGTGGATGGAGAGAACTGAGTGGCCTAGCTTTTGCAGTTCGTCAGAGATGTGGCTGTGAATCTGCGAGTGGTGCAGACCTCTCGCCACCACTCTGTAGGGCTTGTCTTCTTGGAGTTGGTAAGAGTGGAACTCAATCTTCAGCGCGTTGAGTTGCCGTACAATTTTCCTGTATGTGTCCGAGTCGTTCGCCCATTGAGGATCTTATGTGTAGGTTATTGAGACTGCAAACCTCCTCGAGGCACGATAGCAGCTCACTGATATTAATAATGTCTCTCAGCACAATTGGTGGAGGCTTTGCCTGGGCCTTTTGGAAGGTATTGGTGGCTGGAGGCACCTTGGAAGATGCAGAGGCAGAATTATTTCCAGCGGGCTTCGCTTGCCTCTTGGGCTTGTTGTCTCTTGCCGCTATGCGAAGGCGAGCCGCAGCTGCTGCAGCGCTGGTCGAAGGGCCATCAATGATTTCAGGATTTTTAGTTGAACATTTGATCAGGCAGTCGACACTGCTGTTATCACAGTCCATATCATCTCCATTGTCAGCTAGAACGCCGAAGCTGTTGGCAGCTAAAGCATTATTGTTCGTAGTTCCGTAATCGTGGGAGTAGATTCGTTTGCGGCTACTTGGAGGTGAGTTGGTGGATATCTTCCTCTTATTTTTCTGGATTTTCATCCATCTGTTGGGATCCTTGTACGTGCCCTCAGAGAGGTGTGGCGGGGGGGGGGGGGGGGGATTGTAATTGTCTTGGAGTGGCGGAACTGCAGAGCAGAGGCTTTGGCAAAACGCAGCAGATGATACTGTCGTGGTGTCGGCGCCAGATAGGCCTTCAGCAACTGACTTCCTCATGACATTTTCTTGCATCACAATATTTTGTATGTTGTTTTGATTGCAATTATCATTGCTTGCCCAGAGGGCAAGCACTCGGTCTTGTAATAGGCGACCAGTTATGTGGTCGATATTTAGTGTGTTTGTTGTTGGCACCGCACGCAGCGATGTCTAAAAATAGATTGTGTGCAGATAAGCACACACAAAACAAGCGAAAAGCGAATGTAACTAGTCAAAGAATATACGCATGCGCGACGCGATCGTTCACATCGAGTGCAAGCTCAAGACTGTGAAAATAGAATCAAAACAGAATCCTGCAGACATCGTTTCTCGTGGTCTGTACACAATGGAATTGAAATGCTCGTCTTTGTGGTGGTGAGGACCAGAATTTCTGGGATTATTGGAAGACGAGTGGCCGATAGTAGAATGGCAAGGTTCAAAAGAACTTCCAGAACAACGCAGTACTAAGTTCAGTTTGTTGGCCAGTACTCCAGGTACCGCAGATGACTTGATAGTAGGCTGCAAGTATGTTAAGGATTTTTGGAAATTGAATAGAGTATTTGGGTATATTTATCGTTGGCGGCAGTTGTTGATAAAGATTGAAGCAAACCGAACTGAAGCGCTAACAGCAACCGAATTAAAAGGAGGTTTAAATTATATTGTTGCCAATTTGCAGGCATTAAGCTTTCACAAGGAAAAGGAGAGATTAAAAAACAATAGAGAAATAGGCTCAACCAAAATTCAGGGGTTGAACCCATTTATAGATACTTGTGAGGGTATAGAGATAATTCGTGTGGGTGGCAGATTGTGTTGTGCCAATGTACCATTTGATGTTAGACACCCCATTGCTGCCAAATGATCATGTCGCTATAAGAGCACTTTTTGTGTATATCTATCGAATTAACATGCATGCCGGAGCGTCTGCTTTGTGTGCGTTTTTTCGACAGCGATTTTGGGTCATCAATACTAGAAAACTAGCTCGCAGGACGGTAAGGAGTTGTATTGCATGCTTTCGACAGCGCCCTGTATTAAACAATCAAATAATGGGTTCTTTACAAATAGGACGAGTCCAGACCGGAGTGCACCCGTTTGAACGAGCTGGTGTAGACTACGCTGGACCACTGTGGATGCATTTCAATGGAAGAGGACGGCGGCCAGTCAAGGTATATTTATGCGTTTTCGTGTGCTCTCTGACCAAGGCTTGCCATCTGGAGCGTCTCGGGAGCTGAAGACGATGGCAGAGCTGAATTGGAGTGACAAAGGCAAGCACTGTATAGTGGATCAGTGCAGTCACCTAGGAGTAAAATTCCATTTCATACTCGCCACTGCCGTGCCGATCCATTTGATGAAAGTCTTTTGAAGTTGTCGGCTACCAATCGATGGAAACGTAAAGTGGCAGTACAACATGCATTTTGGAGACGTTGGTCTTTGGAATATTTAACGCTTCTACAAGAGAGGAGCAAATGGACATCCTCCTATAAAAATGTCTAAAACGGAGCGTTGGTATTGATTGCTGAAGACAATACACCGCCAGGACAATGGGCTTTAGGCCGTATCTCTGAAATACACCCCGGTGCCGATGGAGCAGTTCAAGTAGTCACTGTCAGAAGCAAGCCAGGTTACTTCAAGCGAAATATCCACAAGATTTGTCCTTTGCCTATTGAAGAAGGTGAAGGTTTGTTGGAAGGAGCTTCCAAGGCCGGGAGTATGTTTGCGCCGAAATCAGGCATTTGGAATTTTAGTTTATTGAAGTTTTCTTTTGTAATTTATTGAATTTATACTTTGAATGTAACGTAATTCAAGTTGTTTGCAAACATAAAAAAGCTGATTGCTATAAATGAATTGTTGATCAGCTGGTAAATGAAATTGTTATCGATAACAAAAGACATTGTACACATTAGATATAAATAGTTTAAAATTAGTCGTCTGAAGACAACAACGCAGAAGATAAATTAAATAAAACACTTATGAAAGGACTGGCTATTTAGGCTCTTCATTTGGATTCCGACTCAACACACCAGACGTTTAGCGTATTAGTCTGAGATTTTGGTTCCAGACTGGTGGTGACGAGTGGCGGAAACACATTTGAATATTATTCCATGTCGGACTGGTTTAATTCTTGATTGGCATCGATTTCTGATTCAGAGGTCAGTTTTTTATAGACTATTTTACCCCTATTTGAATATTATTCCATATCGGACTGGTTTATTTTTCAATGGGCATCAATTCCTGACTCAGAGTTCAACCTTAAATCGTACTGGTTTAATTGTCAATTGGCCTCGATTCCTGACCAGAAGTCCGACTTTTATAAAATATTTTTTTCCCATTTGAATATTATTCCATGTCGGACTGGTTTAATTCTTAATTGGCATCGATTTCTGATTCAGAGGTTAGCCTTTTCGAGAATATATTTTTCCCATATGAATATTATTCCATGTCGGACTGGTTTCATTCTCAATGAGCCTCGATTCCTGACCAGAGGTCAGACTCTTAAATAATATTTTTTTCCCATTTGAATATTATTCCATATGAGTATTATTCCATGTCGGACTGGTTTAATTCTCAATGGGCCTCGATTCCTGACCAGAGTTCAGACTCTTATGTAATATTTTTTTCCCATTTGAATAATATTCCACATGAATATTATTCCATGTCGGACTGGTTTCATTCTCAATGGGCCTCGAATCCTGACCAGAGGTCAGACTCTTATATAATATTTTTTTCCCATTTGAATATTATTCCATTTCGGACTGGCTTATTTCTCATTTGGCATCGATTCCTGATTCGGAGTTCAACTCTTTATTGAATATTTATTCCTCATTTAAATATTATTCCATTTCGGACTGGCTTATTTCTCAATTGGCTTCGATTCCTGACTCGGAGTTCAACTCTTTATAGAATATTTTTTCCCCATTTGAATATTATACCATATCGGACTGGTTTAATTGTCAATTTACCTAGATTCCTGACTCAGGGGTCAGCCTTTTCGAGAATATATTTTTCCCATATGAATATTATTCCATGTCGGACTGGTTTAATTCTCAATGGGCCTCGATTCCAGACCAGAGGTCAGACTCTTATATAATATTTTTTCCCATTTGAATATTATTCCATATGAATATTATTCCATGTCGGACTGGTTTAATTCTCAATGGGCCTCGATTCCTGACCAGAAGTCAGACTCTTAAGTAATTTTTTTTCCCATTTGAATATTATTCCATTTCGGACTGGCTTATTTCTCATTTGGCATCGATTCCTGATTCGGAGTTCAACTCTTTACTGAATATATTTTTCCCATTTGAATATTATTCCATTTCGGACTGGCTTATTTCTCAATTGGCATCGATTCCTGACTCGGAATTCAACTCTTTGTAGAATATTTTTTCCCCATTTCAATATTATACCTTATCGGGCTGGTTTAATTGTCAATTTACCTAGATTCCTGACTCAGAGGTCAGCCTTTTCGAGAATATATTTTTCCCATATGAATATTATTTCATGTCGGACTGGTTTAATTCTCAATGGGCCTCGATTCCTGACCCGAGGTCAGACTCTAATATAATATTTTTTTCCCATTTGAATATTATTCCATAAGAATATTATTCCATTTCGGACTGGTTTCATTCTCAATGGGCCTCGATACCAGACCAGAGGTCAGACTCTTATATAATATTTTTTCCCCACTTGAATATTATTCCATATGAATATTATTCGGACTGGTTTAATTATCAATGGGCCTCGATTCCTGACCAGAAGTCAGACTCTTAAGTAATTTTTTTTCCCATTTGAATATTATTCCATTTCGGACTGGCTTATTTCTCATTTGGCATCGATTCCTGATTCGGAGTTCAACTCTTTACTGAATATATTTTTCCCATTTGAATATTATTCCATTTCGGACTGGCTTATTTCTCAATTGGCATCGATTCCTGACTCGGAATTCAACTCTTTATAGAATATTTTTTCCCCATTTCAATATTATACCTTATCGGGCTGGTTTAATTGTCAATTTACCTAGATTCCTGACTCAGAGGTCAGCCTTTTCGAGAATATATTTTTCCC
This sequence comes from Scaptodrosophila latifasciaeformis, assembly GCA_037075145.1. Lineage (NCBI taxonomy): Eukaryota > Metazoa > Arthropoda > Insecta > Diptera > Drosophilidae > Scaptodrosophila > Scaptodrosophila latifasciaeformis. The sequence continues at coordinate 150,739 of JBAMCM010000700.1, read as the reverse complement.
ATATGAATATTATTTCATGTCGGACTGGTTTAATTCTCAATGGGCCTCGATTCCTGACCCGAGGTCAGACTCTAATATAATATTTTTTTCCCATTTGAATATTATTCCATAAGAATATTATTCCATTTCGGACTGGTTTCATTCTCAATGGGCCTCGATACCAGACCAGAGGTCAGACTCTTATATAATATTTTTTCCCCACTTGAATATTATTCCATATGAATATTATTCGGACTGGTTTAATTATCAATGGGCCTCGATTCCTGACCAGAAGTCAGACTCTTATGTAATTTTTTTCCCCATTTGAATATTATTCCATTTCGGACTGGCTTTTTTCTCAATTGGCATCGATTCCTGATTCGGAGTTCAACTCTTTACTGAATATATTTTTCCCATTTGAATATTATTCCATTTCGGACTGGCTTATATCTTGATTGGCATCGATTCCTGACTCGGAATTCAACTCTTTATAGAATATTTTTTCCCCATTTCAATATTATACCTTATCGGGCTGGTTTATATGCCAATTTACCTAGATTCCTGACTCAGAAGTCAGCCTTTTCGAGAATATATTTTTCCCATATGAATATTATTTCATGTCGGACTGGTTTAATTCTCAATGGGCCTCGATTCCTGACCCGAGGTCAGACTCTAATATAATATTTTTTTCCCATTTGAATATTATTCCATAAGAATATTATTCCATGTCGGACTGGTTTCATTCTCAATGGGCCTCGATTCCAGACCAGAAGTCCGACTCTTATATAATATTTTTTCCCCATTTGAATATTATTCCATATGAATATTATTCGGACTGGTTTAATTCTCAATGGGCCTCGATTCCTGACCAGAGGTCAGACTCTTATATAATATTTTTTCCCCATTTGAATATTATTCCATATCGGACTGGCTTATTTCTCAATGGGCATCGATTCCTGACTCGGAGTTCAACTCTTTATAGAATATTTTTTCCCATTTGAATGTTATACCATATCGGTCTGGTTTAATTGTCAATTTACCTAGATTCCTGACTCAGAGGTCAGCCTTTTCGAGATTATATTTTTCCCATATGAATATTATTCCATGTCGGACTGGTTTCATTCTCAATGGGCCTCGATTCCTGACCAGAGGTCAGCCTCTTATATAATATTTTTTCCCCATTTGAATATTATTCCATTTCGGACTGGCTTATTTCTCAATTGGCTTCGATTCCTGACTCGGAGTTCAACTCTTTATAGAATATTTTATCCCCATTTGAATATTATACCATATTGGACTGGTTTAACTGTCAATTTACCTAGATTCCTGACTCAGAGGTCAGCCTTTTCGAGAGTATATTTTCCCATGTGAATATTATTCCATGTCGGACTGGTTTAATTCTCGATGGGCCTCGATTCCTGACCCGAGGTCAGCCTCTAATATAATATTTTTCCCCCATTTGAATAATATTCCATATGAATATTATTCCATGTCGGACTGGTTTCATTCTTAATGGGCCTCGATTCCAGACCAGAGGTCAGACTCTTATATAATATTTTTTTCCCATTTGAATATTATTCCATATGAGTATTATTCCATGTCAGACTGGTTTAATTCTTAATGCGCCTCGATTCCTGACCAGAGGTCAGACTCTTATATAATATTTTTCCCCCATTTGAATATTATTCCATTTTGGACTGGTTTATTTCTCAATTGGCATGGACTCCTGATTCGGAGTTCAACTCTTTATTGAATATTTTTTTCCCATTTGAATTTTAATCCATTTCGGACTGGTTTATTTCTCATTGGGCATCAATTCCTCACTCAGCGTTCAACCTTAAATCGGACTGCCAATTGGCCTCGATTCCTGACCAGAAGTCCGATTTTTATAATTTTTTTCCAATTTGAATATTAATCCATTTCGGACTGGCTTATTTCTCAATTGCCAATTGGCCTCGATTCCTGACCAGAAGTCCGATTTTTATAATTTTTTTCCAATTTGAATATTAATCCATTTCGGACTGGCTTATTTCTCAATTGGCAACGATTCCTGATTCGGAGTTCAACTCTTTACTGAATATATTTTTCCCATTTGAATATTATTCCATTTCGGACTGGCTTATTTCTCAATTGGCATCGATTCCTGACTCGGAATTCAACTCTTTATAGAATATTTTTTCTCCATTTCAATATTATACCTTATCGGACTGGTTTATTTTTCAATGGGCATCAATTCCTGACTCAGAGTTCAACCTTAAATCGTACTGGTTTAATTGTCAATTGGCCTCGATTCCTGACCAGAAGTCCGACTTTTATAAAATATTTTTTTCCCATTTGAATATTATTCCATGTCGGACTGGTTTTGTAGCAGGCTAGTGCCCATTATATATATATGTATTGCGCTCATAGTCTGTAATCATATTCTATCCTCATTTATTGTTACTCTATCATGTTTCTCATTTGTTACCCCTTTTCCATTCCCTATCGTTCCTATGTGGAATTAATAAATGAGCAGACGAGTCAGTAGTTACACAGACGTAACAGAGAACGAATGTCTTTTACTTGTGCGGAGTGTTACAATAGTTATACGTCTACCTACACACACACTCATCGGAATACAGCATCTCCTACCCTACAAGAGTCTGATCACTTTGGCCTCCTACAGATCAGAAGTGGTCTTTATCCACAATGGAGTTCGAATTAAATAAGTTGACTTTGGCAGCATTGAAGAAGTGGCTGGCGGCATTGAACATGCAAACTACAGGGTCAAAGGCAGAGTTGGTGGCTCGCCTGAATTCTATTTCGATTGAGAAACGTGGAGATCCTGGTCAATTTTGGACAGAGGCATCAGAGAATCTCAATAACAATTGTGGTGAAATAAATTCAGCCGAACATTTTAGTGAGCAACCCCCAATTCTGCTGAAAGAAACAGTGTGTGCGCCAGAAAGAGAGGGCAATACAATGAAAGACATACTCGAAATGATGCGGAAATTTGAAATACAGTTAAAAGAACTTAAAGAAGAACAACAACAACGACAAGTTTATGTGCAAGCAAACGACGGCAAAGAAGAAAACAAAGCAACCAAAGCTGTGTACAAAGAGCAGCACAACGTTAGCCTGGAAGTCAGCGGCAGCAGCGAAGGTCAGCGCAAAGAAGAATTGCCGAAAACTAACGAAAAAATTGCAAGTGAAAATAAGCAAATGCCTGATCAACAGCACAACAACAACAACACAGAAATATTATTTCGCTTGGCAACAGAGGCGTTAGTTGACTACAGTGGTGGAATGTGTGCGCGCAAATGGATTGTACAGCTCAATAATATTGCACAAATTTACAACATTAATGGTGCGTATTTGCGAATGCTGCTCATATCCAAATTAAAAGGCAATGCAAATGAGTGGCTACATGCTGAAGAAAACAAGGCGTTGCAGTCTGTGGACGACCTTTGTCAACAATTGGTGGCGACATTTGGAGAAAATAAATCAAAGGTAGAAGAGAGAGAAATTTTTGAAAAACGCAAATGGCAAGCAAACGAAAAATTTTGTGTGTATGCTGATGAAAAACTGGCGCTTTCTTACAACGTCAATATTGATGATGAGGAGCTACTGGAGCGGGTAATCGAAGGCATTCCGAACGAGGGATTGCGCATGCAGGCGCGCATACAATGCTTTGCTAACATTGGGCAAATTAAACGTGCGTTTGCTGATGTGAAGCTTCCAGCCCAAGGAGTCAATGGCGAAGGCGTGAAGAAGGCGGCAGCAGATCGTAGCAGTGGCAAAGGGAGCAGGTGCTATAATTGCAATTCACGAGGTCACCTGTATCAAAATTGCCAGAAGCCAAAGAGGGAGCCAGGGACTTGCTATGCGTGCGGCGACAAGGGACACTGGGTGGCTGATTGCCCACAAAACAAAAGCAACATCGAGAAGATCAACAATTATGTAAGAATGTTTAAAATTTATTTTAGGTATTGTTCTAATCCACCCTTAATTACAGCGTGCCTCATAGATTCGGGGAGTCCAATTTCATTTATAAAACAATCACTGGTACCGAGAAAAATTACTACATTTTCTGTTTCTAAATCATTTTATGGCTTAAATAAGAGTCAGTTACAAACAATTGGAAAAATATTATGCTATGTTATGAAGAATAATAAAAGAATTAATTTTGAGTTGATAATAGTAAAAAACGAATCTATGAGTCATGATGTGGTTTTGGGTCGGGACTTTATGAAGGCAATTAATTTAAATTTAGACTTTAGTACCCTGAAGTTGGTAACAGTTGAACCAATTAAAAAAATAGAAGAAAGTTTATGTATTGATAATGTAATGGAAAATCGTGTTATGGAAATCAAAAGAGGCAATGATAAACATGAAGGCAGATGTGAATCGGGAAGTGAAAAGCAAAAAATTAAAATGGTTAGTGTAGAAGAAAATAAAATGGTTAGTGTAAAAGAAAATGAAATGGTTAAGGAAATAGTTAAGAGAATTAAAAGAGAAAATGAAAGTGTAATGGAGAATGAAATATTTGAAGAAATTGTTAAAGAGATGGTATTGGAAATTAATAACGAAGTACGAATGGAAATGTTATTTAAAAATAAAAAGGAAAGTTTTGAAGATAAAAAAATTGAAAAATGTCAAGAATTAGTAAGTGATGTGTTGAGTGAGGAAGAGCGAGAATTGTTTCAAATTAATGTAATTGATGAAGAAAAAGAAGTAAGTATAGGTGAAAATGTTAGTTATGAAGTGAAATGTCAGTTTAGAAAGATGATTGAAAATAATTATTTAAAAGCAGAAAAGCCAAGAGAACCAGTAGTAAGATGTGAAATAAAAAAATTCGGAACGTTAAACTCGGGCGCAGCCGAGTTTGAGATACCCTGTACCTGTAGGGAGCGTATTTCTGACAAAATAATAAAAATACCATCTGATTTCGATTAAATTTTGCACAATTGATTGGTGTTCTAAAGCACGACTTATTCCCAAATTTAACAGAGATATCTTTAAGACCAAAAAAATTACGACGTTAAAACGATTTTTGCACTTCCAAGAGGCCATACGGAAACTATATATTATGGTAGTCCGATCAGATTAAAACTTCGCTTTTTGGGTTATTACAAAAGAAACTATCATATGGTATTTTTGGTTGCGATTCGTGCATAAAAAACCCGATTTCTGACAAAAAAAAAAAAAACAAAAAATCGGAGTTTTTGTCCGATTAGCCCTATGGGAGCTATATGATATAGCCATCTGATTTCAACAAAATTTTGTGCTATTCAAAACTTATACCAAAAACTGTCTTGTGCTTAATTTGGTTGCGGTTGGCTCAAAAATAACCCGTTTTCTGACAAAAAAGCACAGAAATCGGATTTCTTGACCGATTAGCCCTATGGAAGCTATATGATATAGTCATCCGATTTCAATAAAATTTGGAGTTATTAAAAACTTATACTAAAAACTATCTTGTGCTTACTTTGGTTGCGATTGGCTCAAAAATAACCCGTTTTCTGACAAAAAAGCACAGAAATCGGATTTCTTGACCGATTAGCCCTATGGAAGCTATATGATATAGTCATCCGATTTCAATAAAATTTGGAGTTATTAAAAACTTATACTAAAAACTGTCTTATGCTTAATTTGGTTGCGATTGGTTCATAAATAACCCGTTTTCTGACAAAAAAACACAGAAATCGGATTTTTTGACCGATTAGGCCTATGGAAGCTATATGATGTAGATCTCCAATTTTATTAAAACTTTGCACAGCTGCTGAGTATTTTTAAGTTCACATTTTTTCTTAATTTGAATAAAATATCTTTAAAGATAAAGAAATTATGACGTTAAAACGATTTTTGCACTTTCGATCGGCCCTATAGGAGCTATATGATATAGTTGTCTGATCAGATCGAAACTTCACATCCTTATTGCGAACATATAAGAACTTCTAACTGCAAGCTTTCGTAATAGTATGATAGCAAACAAAAAAGTTATGGCCTATAAACTTTTTCCTTTTTTTGAGGTTGTTGTGGTTTTATACTTTTTATTCCGAACCTAAATCGGATATTAAAAAAATATAATAAACTTGATCTAACCTGCAGAACAAATGATTATTAGCAACAAACCGGAACTTTCTAGGCCTTACCATCTCTGAGAACGAGGTGTTCATACAGACGGACAGACAGACAGACAGACAGACAGACAGACAGACAGACAGACAGACGGACATGGCTAGATCGATTTCTCTAGTCACCCTGATCATACATTAGGTAACTTTGGGGGGTCTCTGACGTCTCCTTCTCTATGTTACATACATTTGACAAACTTAATATACCCTTGTACCTTTTTAGGTACAGGGTATAATTAACATTAGAACAGACAAAACCCTTTAGTTGTGCACCTAGACGTCTTTCGTATGTAGAGCGGGAAAAGTTACAAAACATATTGGATGAATATTTAGAAAATGGTATTATTAGAGCAAGTGAATCTGAATATGCTTCTCCGATTGTGCTAGTCAAGAAAAAGTCGGGTGATTTGAGATTATGTATTGATTATAGGAAATTAAATAAAAGTATGGTTAAAGATAGTTATCCGTTACCATTAATTGACGATTTACTGGATAAGTTAAATAATAAGAGTGTATTTTCAAAACTGGATCTGAAACATGGATACTTTCATGTGTTTGTGAATCAGGAGTCAGTCAAATATACATCGTTTATGACGCCGTTAGGTCAGTTTGAGTTTTTACGTATGCCAATGGGATTAAAAAACTTACCAGCGGTTTTTCAAAGATTCATAAATAAAATTTTTGATGATATGATTAGAAAAGACAAAGTAATTGTATATATGGACGACATATTAGTGGCTAGTGAAAATATAAAGGAACATGTAGAAACAATGCAAGAAGTATTTGAGCGATTAGTGAAAAATAAGCTAGAATTAAGAATGGACAAGTGCGAGTTCCTGCAGTCTAGCATTAAATACTTGGGATTTCTGATAAGTAACAAAGGGATTCAGGCAGATAGTAAAGGTATAGAGGCGGTTACTGAGTTTCCAGTACCACAATCAACGCATGCAGTAAGAAGTTTTCTGGGTCTTTGCTCGTATTTTCGGAGATTCATAAAGGAATTCTCGACTATGGCAAAACCTTTATATGATTTATTGAAGAAGGACAAGGAATTCATTTTTGATAAAATAGAACTAGATTGTTTTGAGAACCTGAAAAATAAATTGGTACAAAGTCCAGTATTGGCAATATATGATTATAAACAAGAGGTTGAATTGCACTGTGATGCGAGTAAGGCAGGATTTGGAGCAGTATTATTTCAAAGAAAAGAAGACAATAAGTTGCATCCGGTGTTTTATTTTTCAAAACGTACAACAGTAGATGAGGCAAAATATCATAGTTTTGAATTGGAGACGTTAGCGATAATTTATGCAATACGAAGATTTAGAATTTATGTACAAGGTGTGAAGTTTAAGATAGTTACGGATTGCAACTCATTGATGTTAACTTTAAACAAAATAGAGATCAATCAAAGAATAGCAAGATGGGTGTTAGAGTTGTTAGAGTATGATTTTGAAATAGTACATAGAGCAGGAACTAGAATGCAGCATGTTGATGCTTTAAGTAGATGCACGGATATTTTGATTGTAGAAACTAATAGTTTTATAGATAATTTAGTAATATGTCAGGCGAGAGATGAAAATATTAAGAAAATTAGAAAAAGATTAGAAAGAATGGAAGATAAGTTATTTGAGATGAGAAATGGTATAGTGTATCGAAAGTCCAATGATAATAAAATTTTGTTTTATGTCCCAGAAGAAATGGAGGATAAAGTTTTATATAAGTACCATAATGAACTGGGGCATATTGGACGGGATAAAGTAGTAGATGCAATAAATAAGTCTTATTGGTTTCCAGGTATAAAAGAGAAAGTTGTAAGACATATAGGTAATTGTTTGAGATGTGTGGCATTTTCACCGAGCACGGGTAAAGGCGAAGGATTACTGCATAGTATACCAAAAGGGAATAAGCCTTTCGAAATAGTGCATATAGATCATTATGGCCCTGTGGATTTAGGAAGGAAGAAAAAGCATTTATTTGTAGTGATTGACGGATTTACTAAGTTCACTAGACTTTACCCAACAGCAACAACCAATACAAAGGAAGTAATGGTAGCGTTGCGGGATTATTTTAGGGCTTATAGTAGGCCACAATGCATTGTGTCCGACCGCGGTAGCTGCTTTACGTCAGAAGTTTTTGAAGAATTTCTGAATGGACGGAATATAAAACACATTAAAATTGCTACTGGTTCTCCGCAGGCAAATGGTCAAGTTGAGAGAGTCAATCGAAGTTTAGGACCAATGCTGGCCAAATTAACAGACAATGAAAATGGATTACATTGGGATAATATTGTAGAAGATGTAGAATATTCATTAAACAATTCAATACAAAGGAGTATAAAACAACTACCGAGTAAAATGTTATTTGGTATAGAACAGAGAGGAAAGGTTATCGACGAGTTAAGGGAAAATTTAGAGGAGTTAGATACTTGCACGGAAAAAAGAAATTTATTAGAAATTAGAAAAAAAGGGGAAGAAAATCAAAAGAAGTTACAAGAGTATAATGAGCAAAATTATAACAAAAAGAAAAAAGAATCGAAAGGATTTAAACTAGGAGATTATATAATGATAAAAAATTTTGATAGCACAGCAGGAGTGGCTAGAAAATTGATTCCAAAACACAAAGGTCCATACATAATAGATAAAATTTTAAGGAACGATCGATTTTTAATAAAAGATGTTGAAGGTTTCCAGTTGTCACGTAACCCATATCAGGGAGTATGGAGCTCTCAAAATATTAGACACTGGATTGGTAAAACATTAAAATGTAAATAAATTGTAATTTAAAAATAATTATTATTAAACTAATATTGTAAAAAAAAAAAAAAAAAATAGTATAAAATAAAACTCTAGTTTATAAGAGTCATTATTAATAATATTAGATCAGGAGATCTTAATGGTCAGGATTGGCCGAATTGTAGCAGGCTAGTGCCCACTATATATATATGTATTGCGCTCATAGTCTGTAATCATATTCTATCCTCATTTATTGTTACTCTATCATGTTTCTCATTTGTTACCCCTTTTCCATTCCCTATCGTTCCTATGTGGAATTAATAAATGAGCAGACGAGTCAGTAGTTACACAGACGTAACAGAGAACGAATGTCTTTTACTTGTGCGGAGTGTTACAATAGTTATACGTCTACCTACACACACACTCATCGGAATACAGCATCTCCTACCCTACAAGAGTCTGATCACTTTGGCCTCCTACAGTTTAATTCTTAATTGGCATCGATTTCTGATTCAGAGGTTAGCCTTTTCGAGAATATATTTTTCCCATATGAATATTATTCCATGTCGGACTGGTTTAATTCTCAATGGGCCTCGATTCCTGACCAGAGGTCAGACTCTTATATAATATTTTTTTCCCATTTGAATATTATTCCATATGAGTATTATTCCATGTCGGACTGGTTTAATTCTCAATGGGCCTCGATTCCTGACCAGAGTTCAGACTCTTATGTAATATTTTTTTCCCATTTGAATAATATTCCACATGAATATTATTCCATGTCGGACTGGTTTAATTCTCAATGGGCCTCGAATCCTGACCAGAAGTCAGACTTTTATAAAATATTTTTTTCCCATTTGAATATTATTCCATTTCGGACTGGCTTATTTCTCATTTGGCATCGATTCCTGATTCGGAGTTCAACTCTTTACTGAATATATTTTTCCCATTTGAATATTATTCCATTTCGGACTGGCTTATTTCTCAATTGGCATCGATTCCTGACTCGGAATTCAACTCTTTATAGAATATTTTTTCCCCATTTCAATATTATACCTTATCGGGCTGGTTTAATTGTCAATTTACCTAGATTCCTGACTCAGAGGTCAGCCTTTTCGAGAATATATTTTTCCCATATGAATATTATTTCATGTCGGACTGGTTTAATTCTCAATGGGCCTCGAGTCCTGACCCGAGGTCAGACTCTAATATAATATTTTTTTCCCATTTGAATATTATTCCATAAGAATATTATTCCATTTCGGACTGGTTTCATTCTCAATGGGCTTCGATACCAGACCAGAGGTCAGACTATTATATAATATTTTTTCCCCATTTGAATATTATTCCATATGAATATTATTCGGACTGGTTTAATTCTCAATGGGCCTCGATTCCTGACCAGAAGTCAGACTCTTATATAATATTTTTTCCCCATTTGAATATTATTCCATATCGGACTGGCTTATTTCTCAATGGGCATCGATTCCTGACTCGGAGTTCAACTCTTTATAGAATATTTTTTCCCATTTGAATGTTATACCATATCGGTCTGGTTTAATTGTCAATTTACCTAGATTCCTGACTCAGAGGTCAGCCTTTTCGAGATTATATTTTTCCCATATGAATATTATTCCATGTCGGACTGGTTTCATTCTCAATGGGCCTCGATTCCTGACCAGAAGTCAGACTCTTAAGTAATATTTTTTCCCCATTTGAATATTATTCCATTTCGAACTGGCTTACTTCTCAATTGGCTTCGATTCCTGACTCGGAGTTCAACTCTTTATAGAATATTTTATCCCCATTTGAATATTATACCATATTGGACTGGTTTAACTGTCAATTTACCTAGATTCCTGACTCAGAGGTCAGCCTTTTCGAGAGTATATTTTCCCATGTGAATATTATTCCATGTCGGACTGGTTTAATTCTCGATGGGCCTCGATTCCTGACCCGAGGTCAGCCTCTAATATAATATTTTTCCCCCATTTGAATAATATTCCATATGAATATTATTCCATGTCGGACTGGTTTCATTCTTAATGGGCCTCGATTCCAGAACAGAGGTCAGACTCTTATATAATATTTTTTCCCCATTTGAATATTATTCCATATGAGTATTATTCCATGTCAGACTGGTTTAATTCTTAATGCGCCTCGATTCCTGACCAGAGGTCAGACTCTTATATAATATTTTTTCCCCATTTGAATATTATTCCATTTTGGACTGGTTTATTTCTCAATTGGCATGGACTCCTGATTCGGAGTTCAACTCTTTATTGAATATTTTTTTCCCATTTGAATTTTAATCCATTGGGCATCAATTCCTCACTCAGCGTTCAACCTTAAATCGGACTGGTTTAATTGCCAATTGGCCTCGATTCCTGACCAGAAGTCCGATTTTTATAATTTTTTTTTTCCAATTTGAATATTAATCCATTTCGGACTGGCTTATTTCTCATTTGGCATCGATTCCTGATTCGGAGTTCAACTCTTTACTGAATATATTTTTCCCATTTGAATATTATTCCATTTCGGACTGGCTTATTTCTCAATTGGCATCGATTCCTGACTCGGAATTCAACTCTTTATAGAATATTTTTTCTCCATTTCAATATTATACCTTATCGGGCTGGTTTAATTGTCAATTTACCTAGATTCCTGACTCAGAGGTCAGCCTTTTCGAGAATATATTTTTCCCATATGAATATTATTTCATGTCGGACTGGTTTAATTCTCAATGGGCCTCGATTCCTGACCAGAGATCAGACTCTAATATAATATTTTTTTCCCATTTGAATATTATTCCATAAGAATCAGAGGTCAGCTTTTTATAGAATATTTTTTCCCCATTTGAATATTATACCATATCGGACTGGTTTAAGTGTCAATTTACCTAGATTCCTGACTCAGAGGTCAGCCTTTTCGAGAGTATATTTTTCCCATGTGAATATTATTCCATGTCGCACTGGTTTAATTCTCAATGGGCCTCGATTCCTGACCAGAGTTCAGACTCGTATGTAATATTTTTTCCCCATTTGAATATTATTCCACATGAATATTATTCCATGTCGGACTGGTTTCATTCTCAATGGGCCTCGAATCCTGACCAGAAGTCAGACTCTAATGTAATTTTTTTCCCATTTGAATATTATTACATTTCGGACTGGCTTATTTCTCATTTGGCATCGATTCCTGTTTCGGAGTTCAACTCTTTATTGAATATTTATTCCTCATTTAAATATTATTCCATTTCGGACTGGTTTAATTGTCAATTTACCTAGATTCCTGACTCAGGGGTCAGCCTTTTCGAGAGTATATTTTTCCGATGTGAATATTATTCCATGTCGGACTGGTTTAATTCTCAATGGGCCTCGATTCCTGACCAGAAGTCAGACTCTTATGTAATTTTTTTTTCCCCATTTGAATATTATTCCATTTCGGACTGGCTTACTTCTCATTTGGCATCGATTCCTGATTCGGAGTTCAACTCTTTATAGAATATATTTTTCCCATTTGAATAATATTCCATTTCGGACTAGCTTATTTCTCATTTGGCATCGATTCCTGATTCGGAGTTCAACTCTTTACTGAATATATTTTTCCCATTTGAATATTATTCCATTTCGGACTGGCTTATTTCTCAATTGGCATCGATTCCTGACTCGGAATTCAACTCTTTATAGAATATTTTTTCCCCATTTCAATATTATACCTTATCGGGCTGGTTTAATTGTCAATTTACCTAGATTCCTGACTCAGAGGTCAGCCTTTTCGAGAGTATATTTTCCCATGTGAATAATATTCCATGTCGGACTGGTTTAACTCTCGATGGGCCTTGATTCCTGACCAGAGGTCAGACTCTTATATAATATTTTTTCCCCATTTGAATAATATTCCATATGAATATTATTCCATGTCGGACTGGTTTCATTCTTAATGGGCCTGGATTCCAGACCAGAGGTCAGACTCTTATATAATATTTTTTCCCCATTTGAATATGATTCCATATGAATATTATTCGGACTGGTTTAATTCTCAATGGACCTCGATTCCTGACCAGAAGTCAGACTCTTATGTAATTTTTTTTCCCATTTGAATATTATTCCATTTCGGACTAGCTTATTTCTCATTTGGCATCGATTCCTGATTCGGAGTTCAACTCTTTACTGAATATATTTTTCCCATTTGAATATTATTCCATTTCGGACTGGCTTATTTCTCAATTGGCATCGATTCCTGACTCGGAATTCAACTCTTTATAGAATATTTTTTCCCCATTTCAATATTATACCTTATCGGGCTGGTTTAATTGTCAATTTACCTATATTCCTGACTCAGAGGTCAGCCTTTTCGAGAGTATATTTTCCCATGTGAATAATATTCCATGTCGGACTGGTTTAATTCTCGATGGGCCTTGATTCCTGACCAGAGGTCAGACTCTTATATAATATTTTTTCCCCATTTGAATAATATTCCATATGAATATTATTCCATGTCGGACTGGTTTCATTCTTAATGGGCCTGGATTCCAGACCAGAGGTCAGACTCTTATATAATATTTTTTCCCCATTTGAATATGATTCCATATGAATATTATTCGGACTGGTTTAATTCTCAATGGACCTCGATTCCTGACCAGAAGTCAGACTCTTATGTAATTTTTTTTCCCATTTGAATATTATTCCATTTCGGACTAGCTTATTTCTCATTTGGCATCGATTCCTGATTCGGAGTTCAACTCTTTACTGAATATATTTTTTATCGGGCTGGTATAATTGTCAATTTACCTATATTCCTGACTCAGAGGTCAGCCTTTTCGAGAGTATATTTTCCCATGTGAATAATATTCCATGTCGGACTGGTTTAATTCTCGATGGGCCTTGATTCCTGACCAGAGGTCAGACTCTTATATAATATTTTTTCCCCATTTGAATAATATTCCATATGAATATTATTCCATGTCGGACTGGTTTCATTCTTAATGGGCCTGGATTCCAGACCAGAGGTCAGACTCTTATATAATATTTTTTTCCCATTTGAATATTATTCCATATGAGTATTATTCCATGTCAGACTGGTTTAATTCTTAATGGGCCTCGATTCCTGACCAGAGGTCAGACTCTTATATAATATTTTTTCCCCATTTGAATATTATTCCATTTCGGACTGGTTTATTTCTCAATTGGCATCGACTCCTGATTCGGAGTTCAACTCTTTATTGAATATTTTTTTCCCATTTGAATTTTAATCCATTTCGGACTGGTTTATTTCTCATTGGGCATCAATTCCTCACTCAGAGTTCAACCTTAAATCGGACTGGTTTAATTGCCATTGGCCTCGATTCCTGACCAGAAGTCCGATTTTTATAAATTTTGTTCCAATTTGAATATTTGAATATTATTCCATTTACTGAATATATTTTTCCCATTTGAATATTATTCCATTTCGGACTGGTTTCATTCTCAATAGGCATCGATTCCTGACTCGGAATTCAACTCTTTATAGAATATTTTTTCCCCATTTCAATATTATACCTTATCGGGCTGGTTTAATTGTCAATTTACCTAGATTCCTGACTCAGAGGTCAGCCTTTTCGAGAATATAATTTTCCCATATGAATATTATTTCATGTCGGACTGGTTTAATTCTCAATGGGCCTCGATGCCTGACCAGAGGTCAGACTCTAATTTGAATATTATTCCATTTCGGACTGGCTTATTTCTCATTTGGCATCGATTCCTGATTCGGAGTTCAACTCTTTACTGAATATATTTTTCCCATTTGACTATTATTCCATTTCGGACTGGCTTATTTCTCAATTGGCATCGATTCCTGACTCGGAATTCAACTCTTTATAGAATATTTTTTCCCCATTTCAATATTATACCTTATCGGGCTTGTTTAATTGTCAATTTACCTAGATTCCTGACTCAGAGGTCAGCCTTTTCGAGAGTATATTTTCCCTTGTGAATATTATTCCATATCGGACTGGTTTAATTCTCGATGGGCCTCGATTCCTGACCAGAGGTCAGACTCTTATATAATATTTTTTCACCATTTGAATAATATTCCATATGAATATTATTCCATTTCGGACTGGCTTATTTCTCATTTGGCACCGATTCCTGATTCGGAGTTCAACTCTTTACTAAATATATTTTTCCCATTTGAATATTATTCCATTTCGGACTGGCTTATTTCTCAATTGGCATCGATTCCTGACTCGGAATTCAACTCTTTATAGAATATTTTTTCCCCATTTCAATATTATACCTTATCGAGCTGGTTTAATTGTCAATTTACCTAGATTCCTGACTCAGAGGTCAGCCTTTTCGAGAATATATTTTTCCCATATGAATATTATTTCATGTCGGACTGGTTTAATTCTCAATGGGCCTCGATTCTTGACCAGAAGTCAGACTCTTATGTAATTTTTTTTCCCATTTGAATATTATTCCATTTCGGACTGGCTTATTTCTCAATTGACATCGATTCCTGACTCGGAGTTCAACTCTTTATAGAATATTTTTACCCCATTTGAATATTATACCATATCGGACTGGTTTAATTGTCAATTTACCTAGATTCCTGACTCAGAGGTCAGCTTTTCGAGAATATATTTTTCCCATATGAATATTATTCCATGTCGGACTGGTTTCATTCTCAATGGGCCTCGATTGCTGACCAGAGGTCAGACTCTTATATAATGTTTTTTCCCATTTGAATTTTATTCCGTTTCGGACTGGCTTATTTCTCAATTGGCATCAATTCCTGATTCGGAGTTCAACTCTTTATAGAATATTTTTCCCCATTTGAATATTATACCCTATCGGACTAGTTTAATTGTCAATTTACCTAGATTCCTGGCTCAGAGGTCAGCCTTTTCGAGAATATATTTTTCCCATATGAATATTATTCCATGTCGGACTGGTTTCATTCTCAATGGGCCTCGATTCCTGACCAGAGGTCAGACTCTTACATAATGTTTTTTTCCCATTTGAATTTTATTCCATTTCGGACTGGCCTATTTCTCAATTGGCATCAATTCCTGATTCGGAGTTCAACTCTTTATAGAATATATTTTTCGCATTTGAATATTATTCCATTTCGGACTGGCTTATTTCTCAATTGGCATCAATTCCTGATTCGGAGTTCAACTCTTTATAGAATATTTTTTCCCCATTTGAATATTATACCCTATCGGACTAGTTTAATTAACAATTTACCTAGATTCCTGACTCAGAGGTCAGCCTTTTCGAGATTATATTTTTCCCATATGAATATTATTCCATGTCGGACTGGTTTCATTCTCAATGGGCCTCGATTCCTGACCAGAGGTCAGCCTCTTATATAATATTTTTTCCCATTTGAATATTATTCCATTTCGGACTGGCTTATTTCTCAATTGGCTTCGATTCCTGACTCGGAGTTCAACTCTTTATAGAATATTTTATCCCCATTTGAATATTATACCATATTGGACTGGTTTAACTGTCAATTTACCTAGATTCCTGACTCAGAGGTCAGCCTTTTCGAGAGTATATTTTCCCATTTGAATATTATTCCATGTCGGACTGGTTTAATTCTCAATGGGCCTCGATTCCTGACCCGAGGTCAGCCTCTAATATAATATTTTTCCCCCATTTGAATAATATTCCATATGAATATTATTCCATGTCGGACTGGTTTCATTCTTAATGGGCCTCGATTCCAGACCAGAGGTCAGACTCTTATATAATATTTTTTCCCCATTTGAATATTATTCCATATGAGTATTATTCCATGTCAGACTGGTTTAATTCTTAATGCGCCTCGATTCCTGACCAGAGGTCAGACTCTTATATAATATTTTTTCCCCATTTGAATATTATTCCATTTTGGACTGGTTTATTTCTCAATTGGCATGGACTCCTGATTCGGAGTTCAACTCTTTATTGAATATTTTTTTCCCATTTGAATTTTAATCCATTGGGCATCAATTCCTCACTCAGCGTTCAACCTTAAATCGGACTGGTTTAATTGCCAATTGGCCTCGATTCCTGACCAGAAGTCCGATTTTTATAATTTTTTTTTTCCAATTTGAATATTAATCCATTTCGGACTGGCTTATTTCTCATTTGGCATCGATTTCTGATTCGGAGTTCAACTCTTTACTGAATATATTTTTCCCATTTGAATATTATTCCATTTCGGACTGGCTTATTTCTCAATTGGCATCGATTCCTGACTCGGAATTCAACTCTTTATAGAATATTTTTTCTCCATTTCAATATTATACCTTATCGGGCTGGTTTAATTGTCAATTTACCTAGATTCCTGACTCAGAGGTCAGCCTTTTCGAGAATATATTTTTCCCATATGAATATTATTTCATGTCGGACTGGTTTAATTCTCAATGGGCCTCGATTCCTGACCAGAGATCAGACTCTAATATAATATTTTTTTCCCATTTGAATATTATTCCATAAGAATCAGAGGTCAGCTTTTTATAGAATATTTTTTCCCCATTTGAATATTATACCATATCGGACTGGCTTAAGTGTCAATTTACCTAGATTCCTGACTCAGAGGTCAGCCTTTTCGAGAGTATATTTTTCCCATGTGAATATTATTCCATGTCGCACTGGTTTAATTCTCAATGGGCCTCGATTCCTGACCAGAGTTCAGACTCGTATGTAATATTTTTTCCCCATTTGAATAATATTCCACATGAATATTATTCCATGTCGGACTGGTTTCATTCTCAATGGGCCTCGAATCCTGACCAGAAGTCAGACTCTAATGTAATTTTTTTCCCATTTGAATATTATTACATTTCGGACTGGCTTATTTCTCATTTGGCATCGATTCCTGTTTCGGAGTTCAACTCTTTATTGAATATTTATTCCTCATTTAAATATTATTCCATTTCGGACTGGTTTAATTGTCAATTTACCTAGATTCCTGACTCAGGGGTCAGCCTTTTCGAGAGTATATTTTTCCGATGTGAATATTATTCCATGTCGGACTGGTTTAATTCTCAATGGGCCTCGATTCCTGACCAGAAGTCAGACTCTTATGTAATTTTTTTTCTCCCATTTGAATATTATTCCATTTCGGACTGGCTTATTTCTCATTTGGCATCGATTCCTGATTCGGAGTTCAACTCTTTATTGAATATATTTTTCCCATTTGAATATTATTCCATTTCGGACTGGCTTATTTCTCAATTGGCATCGATTCCTGACTCGGAATTCAACTCTTTATAGAATATTTTTTCCCCATTTCAATATTATACCATATCGGCCTGGTTTAATTGTCAATTTACCTAGATTCCTGACTCAGAGGTCAGCCTTTTCGAGAATATATTTTTCCCATATGAATATTATTTCATGTCGGACTGGTTTAATTCTCAATGGGCCTCGATTCCTGACCCGAGGTCAGACTCTAATATAATATTTTTTTCCCATTTGAATATTATTCCATAAGAATATTATTCCATTTCGGACTGGTTTCATTCTCAATGGGCCTCGATTCCAGACCAGAGGTCAGACTCTTATATAATATTTTTTTCCCATTTGAATATTATTCCATATGAGTATTATTCCATGTCAGACTGGTTTAATTCTTAATGGGCCTCGATTCCAGACCAGAGGTCAGACTCTTATATAATATTTTTTCCCCATTTGAATAATATTCCACATGAATATTATTCCATGTCGGACTGGTTTCATTCTCAATGGGCCTCGAATCCTGACCAGAAGTCAGACTCTAATGTAATTTTTTTCCCATTTGAATATTATTACATTTCGGACTGGCTTATTTCTCATTTGGCATCGATTCTTGTTTCGGAGTTCAACTCTTTACTGAATATATTTTTCCCATTTGAATATTATTCCATTTCGGACTGGTTTAATTGTCAATTTACCTAGATTCCTGACTCAGGGGTCAGCCTTTTCGAGAGTATATTTTCCCATGTGAATAATATTCCATGTCGGACTGGTTTAATTCTCGATGGGCCTTGATTCCTGACCAGAGGTCAGACTCTTATATAATATTTTTTCCCCATTTGAATAATATTCCATATGAATATTATTCCATGTCGGACTGGTTTCATTCTTAATGGGCCTGGATTCCAGACCAGAGGTCAGACTCTTATATAATATTTTTTCCCCATTTGAATATGATTCCATATGAATATTATTCGGACTGGCTTATTTCTCAATTGGCTTCGATTCCTGACTCGGAGTTCAACTCTTTATAGAATTTTTTTTCCCATTTGAATATTATTCCATTTCGGACTAGCTTATTTCTCATTTGGCATCGATTCCTGATTCGGAGTTCAACTCTTTACTGAATATATTTTTCCCATTTGAATATTATTCCATTTTGGACTGGCTTATTTCTCAATTGGCATCGATTCCTGACTCGGAATTCAACTCTTTATAGAATATTTTTTCCCCATTTCAATATTATACCTTATCGGGCTGGTTTAATTGTCAATTTACCTAGATTCCTGACTCAGAGGTCAGCCTTTTCGAGAATATATTTTTCCCATATGAATATTATTTCATGTCGGACTGGTTTAATTCTCAATGGGCCTTGATTCCTGACCAGAGGTCAGACTCTTATATAATATTTTTTCCCCATTTGAATAATATTCCATATGAATATTATTCCATGTCGGACTGGTTTCATTCTTAATGGGCCTGGATTCCAGACCAGAGGTCAGACTCTTATATAATATTTTTTCCCCATTTGAATATGATTCCATATGAATATTATTCGGACTGGTTTAATTCTCAATGGACCTCGATTCCTGACCAGAAGTCAGACTCTTATGTAATTTTTTTTCCCATTTGAATATTATTCCATTTCGGACTAGCTTATTTCTCATTTGGCATCGATTCCTGATTCGGAGTTCAACTCTTTACTGAATATATTTTTCCCATTTGAATATTATTCCATTTCGGACTGGCTTATTTCTCAATTGGCAGCGATTCCTGACTCGGAATTCAACTCTTTATAGAATATTTTTCCCCATTTCAATATTATACCTTATCGGGCTGGTTTAATTGTCAATTTACCTAGATTCCAGACTCAGAGGTCAGCCTTTTCGAGAGTATATTTTCCCATGTGAATAATATTCCATGTCGGACTGGTTTAATTCTCGATGGGCCTTGATTCCTGACCAGAGGTCAGACTCTTATATAATATTTTTTCCCCATTTGAATAATATTCCATATGAATATTATTCCATGTCGGACTGGTTTCATTCTTAATGGGCCTAGATTCCAGACCAGAGGTCAGACTCTTATATAATATTTTTTTCCCATTTGAATATTATTCCATATGAGTATTATTCCATGTCAGACTGGTTTAATTCTTAATGGGCCTCGATTCCTGACCAGAGGTCAGACTCTTATATAATATTTTTTTCCCATTTGAATATTATTCCATATGAGTATTATTCCATGTCAGACTGGTTTAATTCTTAATGGGCCTCGATTCCTGACCAGAGGTCAGACTCTTATATAATATTTTTTCCCCATTTGAATATTATTCCATTTTGGACTGGTTTATTTCTCAATTGGCATCGACTCCTGATTCGGAGTTCAACTCTTTATTGAATATTTTTTTCCCATTTGAATTTTAATCCATTTCGGACTGGTTTATTTCTCATTGGGCATCAATTCCTCACTCAGAGTTCAACCTTAAATCGGACTGGTTTAATTGCCATTGGCCTCGATTCCTGACCAGAAGTCCGATTTTTATAAATTTTTTCCAATTTGAATATTTGAATATTATTCCATTTACTGAATATATTTTTCCCATTTGAATATTATTCCATTTCGGACTGGTTTCATTCTCAATAGGCATCGATTCCTGACTCGGAATTCAACTCTTTATAGAATATTTTTTCCCCATTTCAATATTATACCTTATCGGGCTGGTTTAATTGTCAATTTACCTAGATTCCTGACTCAGAGGTCAGCCTTTTCGAGAATATAATTTTCCCATATGAATATTATTTCATGTCGGACTGGTTTAATTCTCAATGGGCCTCGATGCCTGACCCGAGGTCAGACTCTAATTTGAATATTATTCCATTTCGAACTGGCTTATTTCTCATTTGGCATCGATTCCTGATTCGGAGTTCAACTCTTTACTGAATATATTTTTCCCATTTGACTATTATTCCATTTCGGACTGGCTTATTTCTCAATTGGCATCGATTCCTGACTCGGAATTCAACTCTTTATAGAATATTTTTTCCCCATTTCAATATTATACCTTATCGGGCTTGTTTAATTGTCAATTTACCTAGATTCCTGACTCAGAGGTCAGCCTTTTCGAGAGTATATTTTCCCATGTGAATATTATTCCATATCGGACTGGTTTAATTCTCGATGGGCCTCGATTCCTGACCAGAGGTCAGACTCTTATATAATATTTTTTCACCATTTGAATAATATTCCATATGAATATTATTCCATTTCGGACTGGCTTATTTCTCATTTGGCACCGATTCCTGATTCGGAGTTCAACTCTTTACTAAATATATTTTTACCATTTGAATATTATTCCATTTCGGACTGGCTTATTTCTCAATTGGCATCGATTCCTGACTCGGAATTCAACTCTTTATAGAATATTTTTTCCCCATTTCAATATTATACCTTATCGAGCTGGTTTAATTGTCAATTTACCTAGATTCCTGACTCAGAGGTCAGCCTTTTCGAGAATATATTTTTCCCATATGAATATTATTTCATGTCGGACTGGTTTAATTCTCAATGGGCCTCGATTCTTGACCAGAAGTCAGACTCTTATGTAATTTTTTTCCCATTTGAATATTATTCCATTTCGGACTGGCTTATTTCTCATTTGGCATCGATTCCTGACCAGAGGTCAGCCTCTTATATAATATTTTTTCCCCATTTGAATATTATTCCATATGAGTATTATTCCATGTCAGACTGGTTTAATTCTTAATGGGCCTCGATTCCTGACCAGAGGTCAGACTCTTATATAATATTTTTTCCCCATTTGAATATTATTCCATTTTGGACTGGTTTATTTCTCAATTGGCATCGACTCCTGATTCGGAGTTCAACTCTTTATTGAATATTTTTTTTCCATTTGAATTTTAATCCATTTCGGACTGGTTTATTTCTCATTGGGCATCAATTCCTCACTCAGAGTTCAACCTTAAATCGGACTGGTTTAATTGCCATTGGCCTCGATTCCTGACCAGAAGTCCGATTTTTAAAATTTTTTTTCCAATTTGAATATTTGAATATTATTCCATTTACTGAATATATTTTTCCCATTTGAATATTATTCCATTTCGGACTGGTTTCATTCTCAATAGGCATCGATTCCTGACTCGGAATTCAACTCTTTGTAGAATATTTTTTCCCCATTTCAATATTATACCTTATCGGGCTGGTTTAATTGTCAATTTACCTAGATTCCTGACTCAGAGGTCAGCCTTTTCGAGAATATAATTTTCCCATATGAATATTATTTCATGTCGGACTGGTTTAATTCTCAATGGGCCTCGATGCCTGACCCGAGGTCAGACTCTAATTTGAATATTATTCCATTTCGGACTGGCTTATTTCTCAATTGGCATCGATTCCTGACTCGGAATTCAACTCTTTATAGAATATTTTTTCCCCATTTCAATATTATACCTTATCGGGCTTGTTTAATTGTCAATTTACCTAGATTCCTGACTCAGAGGTCAGCCTTTTCGAGAGTATATTTTCCCATGTGAATATTATTCCATATCGGACTGGTTTAATTCTCGATGGGCCTCGATTCCTGACCAGAGGTCAGACTCTTATATAATATTTTTTCACCATTTGAATAATATTCCATATGAATATTATTCCGTTTCGGACTGGCTTATTTCTCATTTGGCACCGATTCCTGATTCGGAGTTCAACTCTTTATTAAATATATTTTTACCATTTGAATATTATTCCATTTCGGACTGGCTTATTTCTCAATTGGCATCGATTCCTGACTCGGAATTCAACTCTTTATAGAATATTTTTTCCCCATTTCAATATTATACCTTATCGAGCTGGCTTAATTGTCAATTTACCTAGATTCCTGACTCAGAGGTCAGCCTTTTCGAGAATATATTTTTCCCATATGAATATTATTTCATGTCGGACTGGTTTAATTCTCAATGGGCCTCGATTCTTGACCAGAAGTCAGACTCTTATGTAATTTTTTTCCCATTTGAATATTATTCCATTTCGGACTGGCTTATTTCTCATTTGGCATCGATTCCTGACCAGAGGTCAGCCTCTTATATAATATTTTTTCCCCATTTGAATATTATTCCATATGAGTATTATTCCATGTCAGACTGGTTTAATTCTTAATGGGCCTCGATTCCTGACCAGAGGTCAGACTCTTATATAATATTTTTTCCCCATTTGAATATTATTCCATTTCGGACTAGCTTATTTCTCAATTGGCATCGACTCCTGATTCGGAGTTCAACTCTTTATTGAATATTTTTTTCCCATTTGAATTTTAATCCATTTCGAACTGGTTTATTTCTCATTGGGCATCAAATCCTCACTCAGAGTTCAACCTTAAATCGGACTGGTTTAATTGCAATTGGCCTCGATTCCTGACCAGAAGTCCGATTTTTATAAATTTTTTTCCAATTTGAATATTTGAATATTATTCCATTTACTGAATATATTTTTCCCATTTGAATATTATTCCATTTCGGACTGGTTTCATTCTCAATAGGCATCGATTCCTGACTCGGAATTCAACTCTTTATAGAATATTTTTTCCCCATTTCAATATTATACCTTATCGGGCTGGTTTAATTGTCAATTTACCTAGATTCCTGACTCAGAGGTCAGCCTTTTCGAGAATATAATTTTCCCATATGAATATTATTTCATGTCGGACTGGTTTAATTCTCAATGGGCCTCGATGCCTGACCCGAGGTCAGACTCTAATTTGAATATTATTCCATTTCGGACTGGCTTATTTCTCAATTGGCATCGATTCCTGACTCGGAATTCAACTCTTTATAGAATATTTTTTCCCCATTTCAATATTATACCTTATCGGGCTTGTTTAATTGTCAATTTACCTAGATTCCTGACTCAGAGGTCAGCCTTTTCGAGAGTATATTTTCCCATGTGAATATTATTCCATATCGGACTGGTTTAATTCTCGATGGGCCTCGATTCCTGACCAGAGGTCAGACTCTTATATAATATTTTTTCACCATTTGAATAATATTCCATATGAATATTATTCCATTTCGGACTGGCTTATTTCTCATTTGGCACCGATTCCTGATTCGGAGTTCAACTCTTTACTAAATATATTTTTACCATTTGAATATTATTCCATTTCGGACTGGCTTATTTCTCAATTGGCATCGATTCCTGACTCGGAATTCAACTCTTTATAGAATATTTTTTCCCCATTTCAATATTATACCTTATCGAGCTGGCTTAATTGTCAATTTACCTAGATTCCTGACTCAGAGGTCAGCCTTTTCGAGAATATATTTTTCCCATATGAATATTATTTCATGTCGGACTGGTTTAATTCTCAATGGGCCTCGATTCTTGACCAGAAGTCAGACTCTTATGTAATTTTTTTCCCATTTGAATATTATTCCATTTCGGACTGGCTTATTTCTCATTTGGCATCGATTCCTGACCAGAGGTCAGCCTCTTATATAATATTTTTTCCCCATTTGAATATTATTCCATTTCGGACTGGCTTATTTCTCAATTGACATCGATTCCTGACTCGGAGTTCAACTCTTTATAGAATATTTTTTCCCCATTTGAATATTATACCATATCGGACTGGTTTAATTGTCAATTTACCTAGATTCCTGACTCAGAGGTCAGCCTTTTCGAGAATATATTTTTCCCATATGAATATTATTCCATGTCGGACTGGTTTCATTCTCAATGGGCCTCGATTGCTGACCAGAGGTCAGACTCTTATATAATGTTTTTTTCCCATTTGAATTTTATTCCATTTCGGACTGGCTTATTTCTCAATTGGCATCAATTCCTGATTCGGAGTTCAACTCTTTATAGAATATTTTTTCCCCATTTGAATATTATACCATATCGGACTGGTTTAATTGTCAATTTACCTAGATTCCTGACTCGGAGGTCAGCCTTTTCGAGAATATATTTTTCCCATATGAATATTATTCCATGTCGGACTGGTTTCATTCTCAATGGGCCTCGATTCCTGACCAGAGGTCAGACTCTAATATAATAGTTTTTTTCCGATTTGAATATTATTCCATGTCGGACTGGTTTAATTCTTAATTGGCATCGATTTCTGATTCAGAGGTCAGCTTTTTATAGAATATTTTTTTCCCATTTGAATATTATATCATATCAGACTGGTTTAATTGTCAATTTACCTAGATTCCTGACTCAGAGGTCAGCCTTTTCGAGAATATATTTTTCCCTTATGAATATTATTCCATGTCGGACTGGTTTAATTCTCAATGGGCCTCGATTCCAGACCAGAGGTCAGACTCTAATATAATATTTTTTCCCATTTGAATATTATTCCATATGAATATTATTCCATGTCGGACTGGTTTAATTCTCAATGTGCCTTGATTCCTGACAAGAGGTCAGACTTTTATAAAATATTTTTTTCCCATTTGAATATTATTCCATGTCGGACTGGTTTAATTCTCAATGGGCATCGATTCCTGACTCGGAGTTCAACTCTTTATAGAATATTTTTT
The DNA here is from genome assembly GCA_037075145.1 of Scaptodrosophila latifasciaeformis. NCBI lineage: Eukaryota > Metazoa > Arthropoda > Insecta > Diptera > Drosophilidae > Scaptodrosophila > Scaptodrosophila latifasciaeformis. Next base: position 125,141 of record JBAMCM010000700.1, on the reverse strand, counting down.
CCCCATTTGAATATTATACCATATGGGACTGGTTTAATTGTCAATTTACCTAGATTCCTGACTCAGAGGTCAGCCTGCTCGAGAATATATTTTACCCTTATGAATATTATTCCATGTCGGACTGGTTTAATTCTAAATGGGCCTCGATTCCTGACCAGACATCAGACTCTTATATAATATTTTTTTCCCATTTGAATTTTATTCCATTTCGGACTGGCTTATTTCTCAATTGGCATCAATTCCTGAGTCAGAGTTCAACCTTAAGTCGGACTGGTTTAATTGTCAATTGGCCTCGATTCCTGACCAGAAGTCCGACTTTTATAAAATATTTTTTCCCCATTTGAATATTATACAATATCGGACTGGTTTAATTGTCAATTTACCTAGATTCCTGACTCAGAGGTCAGCCTTTTCGAGAATATATTTTTCCCATTTGAATATTATTCCATTTCGGACTGGCTTATTTCTCAATTGGCATCGATTCCTGACTCGGAGTTCAACTCTTTATAGAATATTTTTTCCCCATTTGAATATTATACCATAGCGGACTGGTTTAATTGTCAATTTACCTAGATTCCTGACTCAGAGGTCAGTCTTTTCGAGAATATATTTTTCCCATATGAATATTATTCCATGTCGGACTGGTTTAATTCTCAATGGGCCTCGATTCCTGACTCGGAGTTCAACTCTTTATAAAATATTTTTTTCCCATTTGAATATTATACCATATCGGACTGGTTTAATTGTCAATTTACCTAGATTTCTGACTCAGAAGTCCGACTTTTATAAAATATTTTTTCCCCATATGAATATTATTCCATGTCGGACTGGTTTAATTGCCAATTGGCCTCGATTCCTGACCAGACATCAGACTCTTATATAATATTTTTTTCCCATTTGAATATTATTCCATTTCGGACTGGCTTATTTCTCAATTGGCATCGATTCCTGACTCGGAGTTCAACTCTTAATAGAATATTTTTTCCCCATTTGAATATTATATAATATCGGACTGGTTTAATTGTCAATTTACCTAGATTCCTGACTCAGAGGTCAGCCTTTTCGAGAATATATTTTACCCATATGAATATTATTCCATGTCGGACTGGTTTAATTCTCAATGGGCCTCGATTCCTGACCAGACATCAGACTCTTATATAATATATTCTTTCCCATTTGAATATTATTCCATTTCGGACTGGCTTATTTCGCAATTGGCATCAATTCCTGAGTCAGAGTTCAACCTTAATTCGGACTGGTTTAATTGTCAATTGCCCTCGATTCCTGACCAGAAGTCCGACTTTTATAAAATATTTTTTCCCCATTTGAATATTATTCAATATCGGACTGGTTTAATTGTCAATTTTTCTAGATTCCTGACTCAGAGGTCAACCTTTTCGAGAATATATTTTACCCATATGAATATTATTCCATGTCGGACTGGTTTAATTCTCAATTTGCCTCGATTCCTGATCAGACATCAGACTCTTATATAATATTTTTTTCCCATTTGAATATTATTCCATATGAATATTATTCCATGTTGGACTGGTTTAATTGTCAATGGGCCTCGATTCCTGAGTCAGAGTTCAACATTAAGTCGGACTGAATTAATTGTCAATTGGCCTCGATTCCTGACCAGAAGTCCGAATTTTATAAAATATTTTTCCCCATTTGAATATTATACCATATCGGACTGGTTTAATTGTCAATTTACCTAGATTCCTGACTCAGAGGTCAGCCTTTTCGAGAATATATTTTTCCCATATGAATATTATTCCATGTCGGACTGGTTTCATTCTCAATGGGCCTCGATTCCTGACCAGAGGTCAGACTCTAATATAATAGTTTTTTTCCGATTTGAATATTATTCCATGTCGGACTGGTTTAATTCTTAATTGGCATCGATTTCTGATTCAGAGGTCAGCTTTTTATAGAATATTTTTTCCCCATTTGAATATTATACCATATCAGACTGGTTTAATTGTCAATTCACCTAGATTCCTGACTCAGAGGTCAGCCTTTTCGAGAATATATTTTTCCCTTATGAATATTATTCCATGTCGGACTGGTTTAATTCTCAATGGGCCTCGATTCCTGACCAGAGGTCAGACTCTACTATAATATTTTTTCCCATTTGAATATTATTCCATGTCGGACTGGTTTAATTCTCAATGTGCCTTGATTCCTGACAAGAGGTCAGAATTTATAAAATATTTTTTTCCCATTTGAATATTATTCCATGTCGGAATGGTTTAATTCTTAATTGGCATCGATTTCTGATTCAGAGGTCAGCTTTTTATAGAATATTTTTCCCCCATTTGAATATTATTCCATTTCGGACTGGCTTATTTCTCAATTGGCATCGATTCCTGACTCGGAATTCAACTCTTTATAGAATATTTTTTCCCCATTTGAATATTATACCATATCGGACTGGTTTAATTGTTAATTTACGTAGATTCCTAACTCAGAGGTCAGCCTTTTCGAGAATATATTTTTCCCTTATGAATATTATTCCATGTCGGACTGGTTTAATTCTCAATGGGCCTCGATTCCTGACCAGACATCAGACTCTTATATAATATTTTTTTCCCATTTGAATTTTATTCCATTTCAGACTGGCTTATTTCTCAATTGGCATCAATTCCTGAGTCAGAGTTCAACCTTAAGTCGGACTGGTTTAATTGTCAATTGGCCTCGATTCCTGACCAGAAGTCCGACTTTTATAAAATATTTTTTCACCATTTGAATATTATACAATATCGGACTCGTTTAATTGTCAATTTACCTAGATTCCTGACTCAGAGGTCAGCCTTTTCGAGAATATATTTTTCCCATATGAATATTATTCCATGTCGGACTGGTTTCATTCTCAATGGGCCTCGATTCCTGACGAGAGGTCAGCCTCTTATATAATATTTTTTCCCCATTTGAATATTATTCCATTTCGGACTGGCTTATTTCTCAATTGGCATCGATTCCTGACTCGGAGTTCAACTCTTTATAAAATATTTTTTTCCCATTTGAATATTATACCATATCGGACTGGTTTAATTGTCAATTTACCTAGATTTCTGACTCAGAGGTCAGTCTTTTCGAGAATATATTTTTCCCATATGAATATTATTCCATGTCGGACTGGTTTAATTGCCAATTGGCCTCGATTCCTGACCAGACATCTGACTCTTATATAATATTTTTTTCCTATTTGAATATTATTCCATTTCGGACTGGCTTATTTCTCAATTGGCATCGATTCCTGACTCGGAGTTCAACTCTTTATAGAATATTTTTTCCCCATTTGAATATTATACCATATCGGACTGGTTTAATTGTCAATTTACCTAGATTCCTGACTCAGAGGTCAGCCTTTTCGAGAATATATTTTACCCATATGAATATTATTCCATGTCGGACTGGTTTAATTCTCAATGGGCCTCGATTCCTGACCAGAGGTCAGACTCTAATATAATAGTTTTTTTCCGATTTGAATATTATTCCATGTCGGACTGGTTTAATTCTTAATTCAATTCTTTATAGAATATTTTTCCCCCATTTGAATATTATTCCATATCGGACTGGTTTAATTGTCAATTTACCTAGATTCCTGACTCAGAGGTCAGCCTTTTCGAGAATATATTTTACCCATATGAATATTATTCCATGTCGGACTGGTTTAATTCTCAATGGGCCTCGACTCCTGACCAGAGATCAGACTCTAATATAATAGTTTTTTTCCGATTTGAATATTATTCCATGTCGGACTGGTTTAATTCTTAATTGGCATCGATTTCTGATTCAGAGGTCAGCTTTTTATAGAATATTTTTTCCCCATTTGAATATTATACCATATCAGACTGGTTTAATTGTCAATTTACGTAGATTCCTGACTCAGAGGTCAGCCTTTTCGAGAATATATTTTACCCATATGAATATTATTCCATGTCGGACTGGTTTAATTCTCAATGGGCCTCGATTCCTGACCAGAGGTCAGACTCTAATATAATAGTTTTTTTCCGATTTGAATATTATTCCATGTCGGACTGGTTTAATTCTTAATTGGCATCGATTTCTGATTCAGAGGTCAGCTTTTTATAGAATATTTTTTCCCCATTTGAATATTATACCATATCAGACTGGTTTAATTGTCAATTTACCTAGATTCCTGACTCAGAGGTCAGCCTTTTCGAGAATATATTTTTCCCTTATGAATATTATTCCATGTCGGACTGGTTTAATTCTCAATGGGCCTCGATTCCTGACCAGAGGTCAGACTCTAATATAATATTTTTTCCCATTTGAATATTATTCCATATGAATATTATTCCATGTCGGACTGGTTTCATTCTCAATGGGCCTCGATTCCTGACCAGACATCAGACTCTTATATAATATTTTTTTCCCATTTGAATTTTATTCCATTTCGGACTGGCTTATTTCTCAATTGGCATCAATTCCTGAGTCAGAGTTCAACCTTAAGTCGGACTGGTTTAATTGTAAATTGGCCTCGAATCCTGACCAGAAGTCCGACTTTTATAAAATATTTTTTCCCCATTTGAATATTATACAATATCGGACTGGTTTAATTGTCAATTTACCTAGATTCCTGACTCAGAGGTCAGCCTTTTCGAGAATATATTTTTCCCATATGAATATTATTCCATGTCGGACTGGTTTCATTCTCAATGGGCCTCGATTCCTGACGAGAGGTCAGCCTCTTATATAATATTTTTTCCCCATTTGAATATTATTCCATTTCGGACTGGCTTATTTCTCAATTGGCATCGATTCCTGACTCGGAGTTCAACTCTTTATAGAATATTTTTTCCCCATTTGAATATTATACCATAGCGGACTGGTTTAATTGTCAATTTACCTAGATTCCTGACTCAGAGGTCAGTCTTTTCGAGAATATATTTTTCCCATATGAATATTATTCCATGTCGGACTGGTTTAATTCTCAATGGGCCTCGATTCCTGACTCGGAGTTCAACTCTTTATAAAATATTTTTTTCCCATTTGAATATTATACCATATCGGACTGGTTTAATTGTCAATTTACCTAGATTTCTGACTCAGAAGTCCGACTTTTATAAAATATTTTTTCCCCATATGAATATTATTCCATGTCGGACTGGTTTAATTGCCAATTGGCCTCGATTCCTGACCAGACATCAGACTCTTATATAATATTTTTTTCCCATTTGAATATTATTTCATTTCGGACTGGCTTATTTCTCAATTGGCATCGATTCCTGACTCGGAGTTCAACTCTTAATAGAATATTTTTTCCCCATTTGAATATTATATAATATCGGACTGGTTTAATTGTCAATTTACCTAGATTCCTGACTCAGAGGTCAGCCTTTTCGAGAATATATTTTACCCATATGAATATTATTCCATGTCGGACTGGTTTAATTCTCAATGGGCCTCGATTCCTGACCAGACATCAGACTCTTATATAATATATTCTTTCCCATTTGAATATTATTCCATTTCGGACTGGCTTATTTATCAATTGGCATCAATTCCTGAGTCAGAGTTCAACCTTAATTCGGACTGGTTTAATTGTCAATTGGCCTCGATTCCTGACCAGAAGTCCGACTTTTATAAAATATTTTTTCCCCATTTGAATATTATTCAATATCGGTGTTGGCACCGGGACCGTGCCGGTTCGAGTGCGTTCCACGTACCCCAAGCAGTCCACCACCAAAACAAGAAACGTGTAGTGGGTCAGCTGAAATCTTTATTTCCATTTAAGAAATGTTATACAATTCATAGTGTTTCAAACTTACATTCGTGCTTCACGCACTCTTCTATTCCCAATGAACACAAATATCTACCTCTTCTTGGGCAGATGTACAAAATGCGACTGACTTAAACTTAATTTATGCAGAGCTGTATGCGATCTTCATTTGCACACAGGTGCGAGAGAGATAACTATATTTTTTACAAAGGGCACGACTGCATTGAGCAAGGGCAAGATATCAACGCAGAAAAATGTGCCGAAAACAAAGACTTGGCGCGCAAACTTTAAATAGCCCGCCAACATTCCCCACCTCGTAATTCACTAGCATTCGCGCCGTGTATTACCAACTTTTATGTCTAATTTAGCTAGTTTCACAGCGGGCCGAGTCAGTATTCCTTCACTAGTGCGCACAACGGCGCTTCTGACTTGACCGTCTTTAGATTGGTGGACATCTAGGACCACTCCTTTTAGCCAAGTGTTCCTCTTTCGATTTTCGTCCACGATGATTACAACATCGTCTATACTTATCGGCTTGATTGCTCGACGAAACCATTTGGTGCGACGGGTGAGCGTAGGTAGGTACTCCCTCAACCATCTTTTCCAGAATTGATCAGCCAGTTGGCTGGCCACACGAAAACCTTTTGCCAGCCTAGCGCCGCTCTGAACTTCGACGCCTCGTTCTCTAAGACCACTAGAATGGCCCATCAGAAAGTGGTTTGGCGTGAGTGCCTCACAGTCTGCTCCCTCTAGCGGCACATATGTGAGCGGCCTCGAATTTAAGATCCCTTCAACGTCGGCTAATGCTGCACGCAGTACTTCTTCACGTAGTCCAGTGTTTGGAAGGATTTCGGTCAAGATGGATTTTGTGGAACGAACGAGTCTTTCCCAGGCACCGCCCATATGCGGTGCGCCTGGTGGAATGAAAACGAACTCTATGTCTGGATACCTTTGCCCCACTATTTCGGATGATATGCGTTCTATCTCAGCTTTTAAAATCCGGCTGGCTCCTCGGAAGTTGGTTCCGTTGTCGGACATCATGCGACGCGGGCAGCCTCGTCGTGCTGTAAAGGCTTTCAAAATACAGAGAAATGCATCTGTTGATAACGACGTTGCTATGTCCAGGTGTACTGCGCGTGTAGTAAGGCACGTAAATAGCACGCCCCAGCGCTTTTCGTGTCTGCGTCCGACGATGACATCGATGGGCCCGAAATAATCTACCCCAGTGTAGGTGAACGGTGGTGTGTGGGGTGACAGACGTTCAATAGGCAGATCTCCCATCTCTGGCGGATGTGGTCGGGCGCGTCTCAGACGGCATACTGAGCAACCGTATGAAACCTCTTTCACTAACGCTCTCAGCCCAGATATGTAAAACTTTTGGCGCAGCTCATTTACCACAATTTCATCGTGCAGATGATGGTATCGTCGATGGAAAGCCTCCACCATTAGGTACGTCAATCGATGTTTTCTTGGTAAAATGATTGGTCGCTTCACATTGACTGCGACCTCTTCTAAAACATCGATCCTTCCTTTGACGCGTAAAATTCCTGCTTCATCTATATATGGCGAGCATTTGTATAGCGGGTTTTTCCGGTTCGCTATAGAAGTACCAGATTTCAAGCATCTCATCTCTTCGAAAAATTCCTGCTCTTGGCAGACTCGGATAAGGATAACATCCATCTCTTTTGCTCTCTTAAGTAAGAGTAGCTTTTCCAGCTCCGAACTGCAAACTTTCTTTACGATGGCTCTTAAGAAGCACAGAATACGTAGTTGAGTGGCTCTTAACTTCTCAATTTTGCTGAATCTCTGCGGGTCAGGAGAAATGCAACTCAGCGACGAAATATGTTTTCGCTGAACTTCCTCGTGGTTTAGTATACTGTCCACATGATGATTCAATTCAATATTCGTTTGCGGCCATTCCGCTTCGTCTTTGTGTAAAAATGATGGCCCTTTGAACCATCTGCAGGCGCTGTCGAATTCGGGTGTTGGCCTGGTCCACTTTGTCCCTTCGTCTGCTACATTGTGCGCTGATGGAACCCAGCGCCAACTATTCACCTCTGAGCCTTCTAGAATTTCGCCAATGCGCAGGGCTACAAATTGGTGGAACTTCCGAGCATCCGACCGAATCCAACATAAGACATTTTTGGAGTCGGTCCAATAAACTTGCTTTTTGATGCTCACGGACATTTCCGATTCAATGGATCTAGTCAACCGTAGGCCCAGTATTGCCGCCATTAATTCCATACGGGGTATCGAGACGGGCTTCAATGGCGCAACCCGTGTCTTCGAGGCTACAAGGCTGCAATGCACTTGACCATTTACTTCGGCTCGTAGGTACACGACTGCAGCGTACGCGTTGATGCTTGCGTCTACAAATGTATGCATTTGGACCTCTGTTGCTGTGCTCACTCCAGGCATACATCGTGCTATGTATATGTCGTTCAATTTAGGGACCAAGTTGAGCCAGTTTCGCCAGTCCATTTCGTCGTCAGTTCTTAGTGGCTCATCCCATCCGGTGCCAGATTTCCATACGTTTTGCAGAATGATTTTTGCACGTATGTTAAAGAAGCCCAATAGTCCGAGGGGATCAAATATAGACATGAGCATGCTCAGAACTCGGCGCTTGGTTAACTGGCCCTCTAAGGCCCTTGCAACTATTTCTGGTTTCACTATAAAGGTCAGGCAATCCCCACTGGGCTGCCACCACATTCCTAGAACCTTTTCTTGGACGACGTCAGGGTTTTGAATCCGTTTATTTTTAATTTTCTGGTTGCTCTCCAATGCACATACGACACGCTGGCTATTTGACGTCCAGTGTCGCATGTCAAATCCACCACTTGCATGGATCCATTTTACTGCTTTTGCTAATTTTATCATTTCCGCCTCTGTATTGACTGATTGCAGCCAATCATCGACGAATGTATTGCCGCAAATTGCTTTTACGGCTTCTGGGTATTTATCTTCGAATCTTCTTGCGTTACGATTCTTTATATAGTTCGCCAAGGCTGGCGAACACGATGCTCCAAAAGTCATGACTTTCATGACGTATGTTTCGGGTGGACGCGACGAGTCACCGTTGCGCCAGAGAAATTTCTGAGCCGCCTGATCTTCTGGACGCACTAGTACCTGGTGAAACATCTCCCTTATATCTCCAGAAACTGCAATAGGGCGTTCTCTGAACCTTATGAGAATGCCCATCAAAGACGTCAACGTGTCGGGACCTTTCAACAGGCAGTCGTTTAGCGATACGCCTGAGCTTCTGGCTGCTGCGTCCCACACTAGGCGCGTCTTCTTCTTGTTGGGATTGGTGACTGTAAAAATAGGAAGAAACCATGTTAAATTGTTGGGCACCAACTCACTGTCTTCCATTCGTCTGATGTATCCCTTTTGTTCATAGCTGCTTATGGTTGTCAGCATGAACTCCTTTAATTGTTGGTCTTTATTCATCTTTGCCTCCAGACACTTGAGGCGTTTTAGGGCCACCTGGTAGGAGTCCGGCAGGACTACTTTGTCGTATTTCCACAATAGGCCTGTTTGCCATCGTTTCTTATTTTCCAGGTAACACGTCGTGGCTTCCATTATATGCATAGAACGCTCGTCCTCCTTGGATCTAAGTGGTTTTGTAACCAGATTGATTCCCAATGACTCCAACGAGAAATAGTTTTTCAGATCTTCATCCATGCCACGGGTCTCGCTACATTGGCAAACATGAAGCACACGCGAAGTCTTAGTCGCGTCGTCTATGGAGCGTCCGTACAAAGCCCAACCTAGTCTGCATCGGGACGCAATGATATTGTCGTCTTCAGCTTCGCGTACCTCCAAGGGAACAGTCACCTTGATATTGTCCAAGCCTATGATAAGTCGGGCTCTCACATTAGAGTATGGAACGATTGGTAACGTTGACAAATGTTTTCGTGACTTCAATGTTTGTAGATCAATACTCTGCTCTGGTAGATCCAAATCAGCCATGCTCCTCACATTTCTCAATTTGTATTGTTGTCCGCCGTTGTTCCACTCTGATACAATTACCTCTAGCGACTTCGAGTTGGATTCGACTTTGGTGACATCACCTGTCCATTTCAGGCATAGATCGCTCGCCGGACCCTCCAATTCTAATTCATCTGCCAGCGACTTCTCCATCAGTGTGCATGCCGCTCCTTCATCCACCAATGCAAAGGCCTTTGTTTTCTTTGATTTTCCGTAGATTGTGAGTGGGATATATCGAAAAAGAGTTCGAGGTTCCGGTCTTCCATGGAACATAACGGTCGATTCGTCTCTCTTGGTAGGCTCATTTCCTAGTTGTTCGGCTGGGCCTCTCTTGATCTTACCGACTGTTGCGCTATGTAACAGTATGTGATGAATCAACTTACAGCCATCGACTCCACATTTTCTTTTCGATTTGCAGTTCCGCACTAGATGCCGTCCAAAGCAACAAAAACAGAGCCTTTTACCTTTAATAAGTTCCCATCTCTGTTTCACATTCAACAGCCGAAACTTATCGCAATCGGCGAGAGCATGTGCATTTAGGCAACTTGGACATAATATTTTCTCTGGGTGGTCCACAGACTCTAGCTGGTTCGAGTCCTCGTTACCTTCAACAGCACTATGCACAAACAATCTTTCTTTCTGGCTTTTGGTTTGGTTCCTCCTGTCATTGCCATCTCGATGCGGTTCGTATGGACTGACCATCGTTGCATACATCGCCACGTTGAAGAGCCAATTGTCGAAAGTAGCCAGACTAACGCTATGGTTACTCAAACGATGTCGGCCCCAGTCTAACTTCATATTACATGGCAGCTTGGCCACCAGCTCATTCATCAATACGGGGTCGTGAAGATATTCATGTAGACCGACTGCCGCCATTGTTGCACAATAATTTTGAACCGCTAGCGCCAGTCGTATAATACTGTCTAGGTTATCCGGCTTTACGGCAGGTTCGTCTCTCAGCTTGCGTTGCAGGGCCGCATGTACTATTTCGGAACGACCGTACAACATCCTCAGTGTTCCAATGGCGTAGGGCACCGTCTCAGGAACCATAAGTTTACCATGCACGGCTTCCAAAGCTGGACCCTTTAGGCATTTCTGTAGACGGATGAGATTTTCTTCGTTACTGAATCCGCATCTCTCTGTTGACTGTTCGAAATTGCTAATGAACAGTAGCCACTCTTCTGGTTTGCCAGTAAATACAGGTAGATCTCGACTAATCACATGCCGCGCACTAATTTGCCCGGGCGTCAGTGTTGCACTCCTGGGCGTAATGTTGTTAGGTTGCGCTGCGTAGTCAGCTGATCCTGAATGTGGAAATCCGTTAGCCATGCAATGGTATGAACTTGTAACCGGCATAGTTGCCTGGTTAAAGGCGGCTGTGTTCGCTTGATAAGGCATGCTCAGCAACTTACACCATGTTGGGGAATCCATTTGGAGTCTACTGGTTGCAGGGTTATACGCCGATATTCCCGGGTGTGCATCAGTTGATGTATATCTATCCTGGATTGGTGTCGACGAACTCGCTGTTGTGCCTGGTGTGAACGACGGACGGGCTGAACTTGATTCCATACATGTTACGCTGTTGCGCTCAATATTGGCAACTTTGGCTTGTACATTTGCGGACTCGTGCAAACTGTTCGCAAGCCCGGTTGTCTCTTGTTGTACAAGCGTGCTAGAATGTTCTCCGAGTTGGTTTTCACATGCCATCTCTTTCCCGTTCATATCGCTCTCATCTCTATGTGCCATGCTCAATACTTTGAGGTTATGACGAGTGCACAAGTCTAATGTCGAACACGCGTTTTTCTTCGCACCTTTTGTCTCCTCTTCGTGATTTCGGTATCCGTGAAGATCGACGAAGCAATATTCCGAAACGCGATGATATTTCGAAATGGACAATTCTGTGCTATCAAATATTCCTGTAGGCAAGAATATTTCAGATTGTTGGCACCGGGACCGTGCCGGTTCGAGTGCGTTCCACGTACCCCAAGCAGTCCACCACCAAAACAAGAAACGTGTAGTGGGTCAGCTGAAATCTTTATTTCCATTTAAGAAATGTTATACAATTCATAGTGTTTCAAACTTACATTCGTGCTTCACGCACTCTTCTATTCCCAATGAACACAAATATCTACCTCTTCTTGGGCAGATGTACAAAATGCGACTGACTTAAACTTAATTTATGCAGAGCTGTATGCGATCTTCATTTGCACACAGGTGCGAGAGAGATAACTATATTTTTTACAAAGGGCACGACTGCATTGAGCAAGGGCAAGATATCAACGCAGAAAAATGTGCCGAAAACAAAGACTTGGCGCGCAAACTTTAAATAGCCCGCCAACAATCGGGCTGGTTTAATTGTCAATTTTTCTAGATTCCTGACTCAGAGGTCAACCTTTTCGAGAATATATTTTACCCATTTTAATATCATTCCATGTCGGACTGGTTTCATTCTCAATGGGCCTCGATTCCTGACCAGAGGTCAGACTCTAATATAATAGTTTTTTTCCGATTTGAATATTATTCCATGTCGGACTGGTTTAATTCTTAATTGGCATCGATTTCTGATTCAGAGGTCAGCTTTTTATAGAATATTTTTTCCCCATTTGAATATTATACCATATCAGACTGGTTTAATTGTCAATTCACCTAGATTCCTGACTCAGAGGTCAGCCTTTTCGAGAATATATTTTTCCCTTATGAATATTATTCCATGTCGGACTGGTTTAATACTCAATGGGCCTCGATTCCTGACCAGAGGTCAGACTCTAATACAATATTTTTTCCCATTTGAATATTATTCCATATGAATATTATTCCATGTCGGACTGGTTTAATTCTCAATGTGCCTTGATTCCTGACAAGAGGTCAGAATTTATAAAATATTTTTTTCCCATTTGAATATTATTCCATTTCGGACTGGCTTATTTCTCAATTGGCATCGATTCCTGACTCGGAATTCAACTCTTTATAGAATATTTTTTCCCCATTTGAATATTATACCATATCGGACTGGTTTAATTGTCAATTTACCTAGATTCCTGACTCAGAGGTCAGCCTTTTCGAGAATATATTTTTCCCTTATGAATATTATTCCATGTCGGACTGGTTTAATTCTCAATGGGCCTCGATTCCTGACCAGACATCAGACTCTTATATAATATTTTTTTCCCATTTGAATTTTATTCCATTTCAGACTGGCTTATTTCTCAATTGGCATCAATTCCTGAGTCAGAGTTCAACCTTAAGTCGGACTGGTTTAATTGTCAATTGGCCTCGATTCCTGACCAGAAGTCCGACTTTTATAAAATATTTTTTCACCATTTGAATATTATACAATATCGGACTGGTTTAATTGTCAATTTACCTAGTTTCCTGACTCAGAGGTCAGCCTTTTCGAGAATATATTTTTCCCATATGAATATTATTCCATGTCGGACTGGTTTCATTCTCAATGGGCCTCGATTCCTGACGAGAGGTCAGCCCCTTATATAATATTTTTTCCCCATTTGAATATTATTCCATTTCGGACTGGCTTATTTCTCAATTGGCATCGATTCCTGACTCGGAGTTCAACTCTTTATAAAATATTTTTTTCCCATTTGAATATTATACAACATCGGACTGGTTTAATTGTCAATTTACCTAGATTTCTGACTCAGAGGTCAGTCTTTTCGAGAATATATTTTTCCCATATGAATATTATTCCATGTCGGACTGGTTTAATTGCCAATTGGCCTCGATTCCTGACCAGACATCTGACTCTTATATAATATTTTTTTCCCATTTGAATATTATTCCATTTCGGACTGGCTTATTTCTCAATTGGCATCGATTCCTGACTCGGAGTTCAACTCTTTATAGAATATTTTTTCCCCATTTGAATATTATACCATATCGGACTGGTTTAATTGTCAATTTACCTAGATTCCTGACTCAGAGGTCAGCCTTTTCGAGAATATATTTTACCCATATGAATATTATTCCATGTCGGACTGGTTTAATTCTCAATGGGCCTCGATTCCTGACCAGAGGTCAGACTCTAATATAATAGTTTTTTTCCGATTTGAATATTATTCCATGTCGGACTGGTTTAATTCTTAATTCAATTCTTTATAGAATATTTTTCCCCCATTTGAATATTATTCCATATCGGACTGGTTTAATTGTCAATTTACCTAGATTCCTGACTCAGAGGTCAGCCTTTTCGAGAATATATTTTACCCATATGAATATTATTCCATGTCGGACTGGTTTAATTCTCAATGGGCCTCGACTCCTGACCAGAGATCAGACTCTAATATAATAGTTTTTTTCCGATTTGAATATTATTCCATGTCGGACTGGTTTAATTCTTAATTGGCATCGATTTCTGATTCAGAGGTCAGCTTTTTATAGAATATTTTTTCCCCATTTGAATATTATACCATATCAGACTGGTTTAATTGTCAATTTACGTAGATTCCTGACTCAGAGGTCAGCCTTTTCGAGAATATATTTTACCCATATGAATATTATTCCATGTCGGACTGGTTTAATTCTCAATGGGCCTCGATTCCTGACCAGAGGTCAGACTCTAATATAATAGTTTTTTTCCGATTTGAATATTATTCCATGTCGGACTGGTTTAATTCTTAATTGGCATCGATTTCTGATTCAGAGGTCAGCTTTTTATAGAATATTTTTTCCCCATTTGAATATTATACCATATCAGACTGGTTTAATTGTCAATTTACCTAGATTCCTGACTCAGAGGTCAGCCTTTTCGAGAATATATTTTTCCCTTATGAATATTATTCCATGTCGGACTGGTTTAATTCTCAATGGGCCTCGATTCCTGACCAGAGGTCAGACTCTAATATAATATTTTTTCCCATTTGAATATTATTCCATATGAATATTATTCCATGTCGGACTGGTTTAATTCTCAATGGGCCTCGATTCCTGACCAGACATCAGACTCTTATATAATATATTCTTTCCCATTTGAATATTATTCCACTTCGGACTGGCTTATTTCTCAATTGGCATCAATTCCTGAGTCAGAGTTCAACCTTAATTCGGACTGGTTTAATTGTCAATTGGCCTCGATTCCTGACCAGAAGTCCGACTTTTATAAAATATTTTTTCCCCATTTGAATATTATTCAATATCGGGCTGGTTTAATTGTCAATTTACCTAGATTCCTGACTCAGAGGTCAACCTTTTCGAGAATATATTTTACCCATATGAATATTATTCCATGTCGGACTGGTTTAATTCTCAATTTGCCTCGATTCCTGATCAGACATCAGACTCTTATATAATATTTTTTTCCCATTTGAATATTATTCCATATTAATATTATTCCATGTTGGACTGGTTTAATTGTCAATGGGCCTCGATTCCTGAGTCAGAGTTCAACATTAAGTCGGACTGAATTAATTGTCAATTGGCCTCGATTCCTGACCAGAAGTCCGAATTTTATAAAATATTTTTCCCCATTTGAATATTATACCATATCGGACTGGTTTAATTGTCAATTTACCTAGATTCCTGACTCAGAGGTCAGCCTTTTCGAGAATATATTTTTCCCATATGAATATTATTCCATGTCGGACTGGTTTCATTCTCAATGGGCCTCGATTCCTGACCAGAGGTCAGCCTCTTATATAATATTTTTCCCCCATTTGAATATTATTCCATTTCGGACTGGCTTATTTCTCAATTGGCATCGATTCCTGACTCGGAGTTCAACTCTTTATAGAATATTTTTCCCCCATTTGAATATTATACCATATCGGACTGGTTTATTTATCAATGGGCATCAATTCCTGACTGAGAGTTCAACCTTAAATCGGACAGGTTTAATTGTCAATTGGCCTCGATTCCTGATCAGAGGTCGGACTCTTGTATAATTTTTTTTTCCCATTTGAATATTATTCCATTTCGGACTGGCTTATTTCTCAATTGGCATCGATTCCTGACTCGGACTTCAACTCTTTATAGAATATTTTTCCCCATTTGAATATTATTCCATATCGGACTGGTTTAATTGTCAATTTACCTAGATTCCTGACTCAGAGGTCAGCATTTTCGAGAATATATTTTTCCCATATGAATATTATTCCATGTCGGACTGGTTTAATTCTCAAGGGGCCTCGATTCCTGACCAGAGGTCAGACTCTTATATAATATTTTTCCCCCATTTGAATATTATTCCATTTCGGACTGGCTTATTTCTCAATTGGCATCGATTCCTGACTCGGAGTTCAACTCTTTATAGAATATTTTTCCCCCATTTGAATATTATACCATATCGGACTGGTTTATTTATCAATGGGCATCAATTCCTGACTGAGAGTTCAACCTTAAATCGGACAGGTTTAATTGTCAATTGGCCTCGATTCCTGATCAGAGGTCGGACTCTTGTATAATTTTTTTTTCCCATTTGAATATTATTCCATTTCGGACTGGCTTATTTCTCAATTGGCATCGATTCCTGACTCGGACTTCAACTCTTTATAGAATATTTTTCCCCATTTGAATATTATTCCATATCGGACTGGTTTAATTGTCAATTTACCTAGATTCCTGACTCGGAGGTCAGCCTTTTCGAGAATATATTTTTCCCATATGAATATTATTCCATGTTGGACTGGTTTAATTCTCAATGGGCCTCGATTCCTGACCAGAGGTCAGACTCTTATATAATTTTTTTCCGATTTGAATATTATTCCATTTCGGACTGGCTTATTTCTCAATTGGCATCGATTCCTGACTCGGAATTCAACTCGTTATAGAATATTTTCCCCCATTTGAATATTATTCCATATCGGACTGGTTTAATTGTCAATTTACGTAGATTCCTGACTCAGAGGTCAGCCTTTTCGAGAATATATTTTTCCCATTTTAATATCATTCCATGTCGGAATGGTTTAATTCTCAATGGGCCACAATTCCTGATCAGAGGTCAGACACTTATATAGTATTTCTCTTCCATTTGAATATTATTCCATATGAATATTATTCCATGTCGGACTGGTTTAATTCTCAAGGGGCCTCGATTTCTGCCTCGGAGTTCAACTCTTTATATAATATTTTTTTCCCATTTGAATATTATTCCATTTCGGACTGACTTATTTCCCAATTGGCATCGATTCCTGATTCGGAGTTCAACTCTTTATTGAATATTTTTTCCCCATTTGAATTTTATTCCATATCGGACTGGTTTAATTGTCAATCTACCTAGATTCTTGACTCAGAGGTCAGCCTTTTCGAGAATATATTTTTCCCATATGAATATTATTCCATATCGGACTGGTTTAATTCTCAATGGGCATCAATTCCTGACTGAGAGTTCAACCTTAAATCGGACAGGTTTAATTGTCAATTGGCCTCGATTCCTGACCAGAGGTCAGACTCTTATATAAATTTTTTCTTCCCATTTGAACATTATTCCATTTCGGACTGGCTTATTTCTCAATTGGCATCGATTCCCGACTCGGAGTTCAACTCTTTATAGAATTTTTTTCCCCCATTTGAATATTATACCATATCGGACTGGTTTAATTGTCAATTTACCTAGATTCTTGACTCAGAGGTCAGCCTTTTCGAGAATATATTTTTCCCATATGAATATTATTCCATGTCGGACTGGTTTAATTCTCAAGGGGCCTCGATTCCTGACCAGAGGTCAGAGTCTTATATAAAATTTTTTTCCCATTTGAATATTATTCCATTTCGGACTGGCTTATTTCTCAATTGGCATCGATTCCTGATTCGGAGTTCAACTCTTTATTGAATATTTTTTCCCCATTTGAATTTTTTTTTTTTAAATATTAAATGGACGTAGAGGTACAAAGAATAGTTCGATCAAGTGGCCCAACGAAACCAAGCGGAAGCCTGTTTACGCGCGGGTTACCAAGCTCGATAGCTCTGACGCCCAACCGACCGTGTGGCAGAGTCACGTGACACGATTCGCGAAAAAAAAAAATAACTAAATGATAAATTTTTGAAGGAAGAGGAATAGATTAGGCAATCAAGTATTCTACTAAGAAACAGAAGAATTTAAACGAAGATGCAATAATATATTAGTTTTGATAGATTGCATACTAGAGGAGGAGCAAACTAAGTGGTACAAACTATTATAGTCTCTACATAAATTTAAAAAAGGCTCATGCATTAAATAATGAGATGTGGCTGGACAGACTACTAAAGGAGAAAAGGTCCGCAGAGGACTAAAAGGAACTGCGAAACTAATTCGGCTAATTAACTCAGGAGAGTCAACCATGCCGTTTCTTAATTTATGCATAAAAAGAGTATTAAGAAGGGTTCTACGGTTTACTAGGGACGGCAAATCTATTAGTTGTAGCCTACTAGAATAGGAGGGAAGGCTCAAATCCGAATTCCAATTTAAGCCACGGAGAGCAAAAAGCAAAAACTTTTTTTGAACGGACTCAATACGATTTTGATGCACCTTATATTGAGGGCACCAAACGCATGAACCGTATTCTAAAATTGGGCGAACAAGAGCCACGTATAAAATCTTGGTTGTATAAGGGTCATCGAATTCTTTAGACCATCTCTTCACAAATCCAAGAACTCCCATGGCTTTATTGACAGTGGATAAAATGTGACTATCAAATTTTAATTTAGAATCAAGTAAAATCCCTAAATCATTTATCGAGCCTATACGTTGAAGTGCATTTTGATTAAGATGATAGGAGGCCAAGAGTGGAGTGCTCCGACACAAGGTCATAATTTTGCACTTAGAAGCATTTAAATTTAGCAAATTGAAATGGCACCACGAATCAAAAGCACTTAAATCAGTTTGCAGATTAATGTGAGATTCTATATCCCTGTAAGAAAAACACAGTTTAACATCATCGGCATACATAAAAACACGAGAGTGTGATATAACTGATGGAAGACCATTTATAAAAAGAGTAAATAAAAGGGGACCAAGGTGACTGCCTTGAGGAACCCCGGACGACACAGTTATACTATTAGATAATGATTTCTTAAAAAGAACTCTTTGAGTTCTTGAAGTAAGATAATCCCTTATCCAGGCAACAAGGTTAGATGGAAAACCTATTATGTTTAGTTTATATAAAAGCAAGGAATGGTTAACAGAACCAAAAGCCTTGCTAAAATCTGTGTGAATAACATCAGTCTGGGGTTTGTTTTTAAAACCTTTAATTACCAAAGAGGAAAATTCTAAGAGGTTAGTCGTGGTCGACCTTTGTTTTACAAATCCATGCTGGCAGGGTGAAATTAGAGACTTACATAAATGTTGAAGATGAGAAGTTAAAAGTCTCTCAAAAATCTTAGGAATAGCTGACAGTTTCGATATGCCTCTATAGTTTTGAGCATCAGATTTGCTATCTTTTTTATGAAGAGGAATAATAAAAGACTCCTTCCAAATAGCAGGGAAAGAAGACAGACTGATTGATAAGTTAAAAAGTTTAAGAATGGGCTTACATAGAGATTCCGCACAATGCCTCAATACGCAACTAGGAACCCCATCCGGTCCCGGCGAAAAAACTGGTTTGATTAGCTTAAGTTCATTAAGCAACTGAATTTCCGTAATTAAAGGAGAGTATATATTTTTATAAAATTCGAAACATTTCTAATAGAGTTTAAATGGCACATATAAACAGAAAGATCAGAAGAAGGAGGAATATAGGAGACTGTTAGAAATAAAAAAATGTCATTCAAATCAATTTTTACACAAATAAATTCAATATCTACAGGGTTAGTAGAAATAAGTTCCGCAGGTAAGGTCGAGTTGACAACAATAAGAACGTCGCCACCAGGACCAGACACACGGTCACGTCTAAAAATATAGAATAATTGAAACCAAAGCTACTAAGAAAAAAACGACTAAGTTTAGATTTAAGTCCTCTAACGTTTTGATACGCTAGAAGAAAGGGTTCTAGTTTTTTGGGAGTGACGAAGGTGTTAGGGAAACCGGATGCCGGTTTTTTTTCTTCGCCGTAAACTACTTAACTCAAACATGCTCTGGCCAAAAATCTCCACAACAAATAAGCTCGAAGAAGCAAGGGGCAAGGCTTATTTTAAAAGATGGGATCTCCCTAGAATACGAAAACTTGAATTTATCCACAGTTAAATTTGAGACCTGGACTTTGGAATTGATATACGATATTACATCTTCCGATGTAAGATCAGGTGCCAGTCTGGAAACAAAGACTTGCTTCCTCTGCGGAACCCCCACCAAAAGTTTAGGATTCACATCAACTGGGGCAGAAGAATTAGCTTCAGTAGTTTGTGGAACCCCAACCGCCTTTGGAGGAGATATATTAATACCAAGAGCGGACAAACTGGACAACTGGACATAGGCAAAGGACTAGACGGGTTTGCTGATTTCCCAGTGTCCGGTGTGCAAGCATTAGGAGTTGCCATCATTTTATTATTAGCAGACCTAAGTACCGGCCCAGGGGAGACGAAAGATATCAGCTGATTATTTAATATAGGAGGAGTTGGAGTTGGAGGCCCATTTGCCGGGACTTGGAGGACACGCGAACAAGTCTGCGTTTCCAAACCAGACTTCTTACGCTTTGGAGAGCCATTTAAGAGTTTTAATCCATTAAATTGGCTCTCCAAAACTGAAAAAGCCGGACTGAGTTTATCAATGCCTAGGTGAAGATCTTTTAATCCACACCTAGTCTGCCGCATAAATGCTCGCATTTCCATCTCAACTTCCCGGCAAGCCTCACAACTCCACTTTAAGCCCGTACGAGCCTCTATGAAATCATTGACGCGGCCTGTGTAACCAGCACACTTCACATGTATGAGGTTATCACACAGCCAACACCGGAAAACCGAGCCACCGATCACTAGTTGAAATGTTTGGCATAAGCCTATCAGTCTGTCGCCATTGTTGGTTCTTGTACCAGAGCCATGCTTGCCCATGAGTGTATCAAGCCCGGTGTTGTTTGGGCCTATCTTGGCATTGAAGTCTCCTACTAGAATTGTTATGTCGCCTCTGTTGGTGTTGTCCAGGGTGGTGGTGAGAGTGGCGTAGAATTCGTCGGCCTGTGCGTCTTCCGTTGGAGCGTAGCATTGCAAGATGGTGATGTGTCGCGCTTTGCTACTGAATCTTGCGGTGACGATCCTGTCAGATATTGGTTTCCAGGAGAGGAGTGTCTTCCTAATCTTGTTGTCTATGAAGATACCTACTCCATATCTGCCTCCAGTGCTGTTCCCGCTGTGAAGTACCAGATTAACGTTTGACGTTGTTGTTGTTCCCGAGTCTCGGCATCTCGTCTCACTGATGCCAGCTATCATGATCTTTAGCTTGTCCATTTCTCTTTCAAATTGCGCTAATCTCGATGGTTCCATAAGGGTCCTTACGTTCCATTGTCCTATTCGAGTCCGTTTTGACATGCTGATGTTCGTCGTCGGTTGTGGGGGGATTGTTGTTGTTGTTCTTATTCTTGAGGTTTCGGTAATCGGTTTTAAAGTTTCAGCTGATTGGGTGATTGGCCCGATGCAGCCTATCCCAAAGGTGGGGGTGCCACCATAGCGCCATCTGGGAGAGGCGGCCAAACTTTTCGAGGTCTCTATTTCTGCTAGAGGAATAGTAGAATAGCGGAAATACTCGAAAAGGTGCCAGAAAGAGCCGTTTCTTTCATGGCATTTCGTGGGAATCGAATCTACGACCGCCCGCTTGTTAGCTCAGTGTTCAACCCACTGAGCCACCGCGGGCCCATTATTCCATGTCGGACTGGTTAATTCTCAATGGGCCTCAATTCCTTATCAGAGGTCACACACTTATATAATATTTCTTACCCATTTGAATATTATTCCATATGAATATTATTCCATGTCGGACTGGCTTATTTCTCAATTGGCATCGATTCCTGACCAGAAGTCAGACTCTTATGTAATTTTTTTTCCGATTTGAATATTATTCCATATCGGACTGGCATAATTGTCAATTGGCCTCGATTCCCGATTTAGAGATCAGCCTTTTAGAGAATATATTTTTCCCCATATGAATATTATACCATGTCGGACTGGCTTTATTCTCAATGGGCCTCGATTCCTGACCAGAGGTCAGACTTTTATAAAATATTTTTTTTCCATTTGAATATTATTCCATTTCGGACTGGATTATTTCTCAATTGGCATCGATTCCTAAGTCGGAGTTCAACTCTTTATAGAATATTTTTACCCATTTGAATATTATTCCATATCGGACTGGCATAATTGTCAATTGGCCTCGATTCCCGATTTAGAGATCAGCCTTTTAGAGAATATATTTTGCCCCATATGAATATTATACCATGTCGGACTGGCTTTATTCTCAATGGGCCTCGATTCCTGACCAGAGGTCAGACTTTTATAAAATATTTTTCCCCATTTGAATTTTATTCCATATCGGACTGGTTTAATTGTCAATTGGCCTCGATTCCCGATTCAGAGATCAGCCTTTTAGAGAATATATTTTTCTCATATTAATATTATACCATGTCGGACTGGCTTAATTCTCTATTGGCCTCGATTCCTGACCAGAGGTCAGACTTTTATAAAATATTTTTTTCCCATTTGAATATTAGTCGTGATCGAACACTCATTGGGTTTAGACGTGCCTGAGTCTGCGCAAAATTTTTTCGCTAAATTGTCAAACTTTCAACAAATAACAGTGAATCTTAGTTTTGCTCTTTTAGTTGTGCTTCTCTCTAAAGCATAACAAAAACCTTCAGCTGGTAATAAACTCCAAAAGTTGACGCTTTGCCGTCAACATGAGTGACGACGAGGATGATTTGCACGTGTTCAGCTGGCAGAATGTGAAGCCAAAGGCAACCAAACGATTAAACGATTCCTCTCCACTGGTTCCGAAAAAGAGAGTTGCATCGGATATCTTAGCAAGCACAAGCAACAACAAGTTCGCTCTTCTGAGCGAGAACAATGGAATGGAACATGAAGACAAAGAAACAATCGAAATAAGGACTGATGACAACGATATTAATTTTGCCAAGCCGCCACCTATATTCATGTCGAACGTGACTAATATTGGGGAAATGCTCGCCTACCTTGGTACCAAAAGAGAAAAGAACAAATTCTACTACAAATCTCAACGCGATGGACATGTAAGAATTATGGTTAAGTCTATTGAAGAGTATAGAAAACTAGCTAAATCTCTAAGTGACGAAGGTGTTATCACACATACCAATTGAAGCAAGAGAGGGCATTCAGGGTTGTCATTAAGAATTTACACTTTTCCACCAGTACACAAATAATCAAAAATGATGTGGAGTCCAAAGGCCATATTGTCAGAAATATAAGTAACATAAAAAGTCGCATTACAAAAAAACCACTGAATATGTTTTACCTTGACATTGAACCTGATAATAAAAATGCAGATATATATAACGTAAAATTTATTGGCAACGCTGTTGTAAATATTGAGCCACCTCGCAAAACCAACGACATTGTTCAATGCTACCGCTGTCAAGAATATGGACACACAAAATCGTATTGCACCAAGCCCTATAGATGTGTAAAATGCTCTCTAAGGCACCCAAGCAATTCTTGCCCTAAGGATAAGGAGCTTCCTGCCAAATGCGCTAATTGCCTAGAGGAACACGCTGCCAGCTACAAAGGGTGTAGAGTATATCAAGAACTTATGTCTAAAAAATCTGTAAATCTTCGCCAAAATCATAACAAATCAAAAAATCAACATAACAGCCACGGAACACCACAATCTTTTGCCCCACCCCATACGTTTTCACCCAGTCAAAAACCAAATGAATATCCATCCTATGCACAAGTCACGTCAGAAAATAACACAGATAAGTCACTCAAAAAAATTGAGCAACTACTAGAAAAACAATTTGAGCTCACTAATAATCTACTTACCATGTTCATGTCCGTAGTAAACAAATTATGCAAATAAATCTTAACTTAGGAATATGGAACGCCAACGGTCTTTCCAACCAAGAAAACGAAATAAAAATATTCTTGCAAATAAATGAAATAGACATCATGTTAATTTCTGAAACTCATTTCACTAATAAATCATATATTAAAATAGCTGGATACGATATTATCAGAGCTGACCATCCGGCAGGCAGAGGTCACGGTGGAGCAGCTATCATCATTAAAAACAATATGAAGTTTAAAGTGATGGACAGCATCAGAGAAAATGCCATCCAGGCAGCTACAATAGAAATCAAATGCATGCACACAGACATATCGATAACTGCCATTTACCTACCTCCAAGATTCGTGCTCAACGAAAACGATTTCAAGAGAGTGTTTCAAAACCTCGGACCAAAATTCATTGTTGGTGGTGACTTCAATGCCAAACACCCGTGGTGGGGCTCCAGATTAGCAAACCCAAAGGGAAATGAGCTATACAAATGTATACGAAACAACAATATAAAAACTCTTTCAACTGGTAAGCCTACATACTGGCCCACTGATAACCGAAAAATACCCGATTTGATGGATTTCATAGCCTTCTTTGGAATCCCACAATCGCACTTGAACATTACGGAAAGTTTTGACCTGAGTTCGGATCACTCACCATTTATTGTGACATATAGTGCAATAGCTAAAACCTTGGTTAGACCATACAAGGTCATAACTAACAGCACAAACATACATGACTTCAAATGTTATTTGGAGGCACATACCAGTCTGGAAATCCCACTTAAGACAAAGGATGAAATCGACTCTGCTGTGGAAATTTTGACCAGCCAAATTCACAAAGCAAGCTTGATATGCACGAAAAACGATCCCAATCAACAACCGTTAAAGCAGCTTTATCTCCCAGCTGAAATCCGGCGACAAATACAAAATAAGCGGAATCTCAGAAAAAGATGGCAGGAAACACGTTACCCTGGTGACAAAAGAATATACAACAAGGCGGCATCTGACCTTAAGATAATGTTATCAGATTTAAGAAATGAATCTTTAGCTGCTTATCTCAAAGGACTTGATCCACGTTCTAACAACCATGAATACAACCTGTGGAGGGCTACAAAATACCTAAAACGACCCACAAGAAGAAACACAATAGTTCGCAAAAGCAATGGCGTATGGTGCAGGTCTGACGACGAACAAGCTGAAGCATTTGCCCAGCATTTACATTCTGTATTTCAACCAAATGATATTGCTAACCATTCAGCAGAGGATATAGATAACTTCCTTGACTCACCCTGTCAAATGAGTTTACCAATTCGCAAAATCAGTATTAATGAAGTCAAGCTACAAATAAAAGAGCTGAACAACAAAAAAGCACCAGGCCCAGACAAAATTGATGCCACAACTTTGAAAAATCTTCCAATGAAATGTATCCGCTTTTTAACGTTCGTATTTAATGCAATACTCAGGTTAGACCATTTTCCAAGACAATGGAAATGTGCAGAGATTATCATGATCCTTAAGCCACATAAATCAGATAACGAGCTAACATCATACCGTCCCATTAGTTTACTGTCAATATTCTCTAAAGTATTTGAAAAAATACTTTTAAAGAGAATGTTGACTGTCTTAGAAGAACTTATGATCATACCTGAACATCAGTTTGGATTTAGAAGGGGCCACGGAACTCCTGAGCAATGTCATAGAGTTATTAATACAATTACGTCAGCTTTTGAAAGTAAACAGTACTGTACTGCAGCATTTCTTGATGTTCAACAAGCCTTCGACCGTGTTTGGCATAATGGGCTAAATTATAAGATAAAGAAGTGGCTGCCTGCACCATATTTTCTTCTACTGAAATCCTACTTGAGCGAAAGATCTTTCTATGTGCAACAAAGGAATGAGTCGTCGGCATTTTATCCCATCAATGCAGGTGTCCCACAAGGAAGCGTGCTGGGACCAGTTTTATACACTTTGTACACGGCTGATATGCCAACGACCAATGCTTGTGTTGTTGCTACATATGCTGATGACACAGCCATCCTAGCAACGAGTACATGTAGAGAGGAAGCTTCCCGGCTGCTGCAAGCAGAACTCACAGCGATTGAAGAATGGCTGATAGCCTGGAAAATAAAAGTCAACACTGGCAAGTCCGTCCACATCACATTTGCACTACGTCAGGGTGACTGCCCAGAAGTTTTTCTAAATGGTTCAGCAATCCCAAAAAGTAATTGCGTAAAGTACTTAGGCCTACATATCGACCGCAGACTTACATGGAAAAACCATATTGTAGCTAAACGTCAGCAATTAAAACTGAAAACTATGAAAAT
This sequence comes from Scaptodrosophila latifasciaeformis, assembly GCA_037075145.1. Taxonomy (NCBI): domain Eukaryota; kingdom Metazoa; phylum Arthropoda; class Insecta; order Diptera; family Drosophilidae; genus Scaptodrosophila; species Scaptodrosophila latifasciaeformis. Next base: position 99,200 of record JBAMCM010000700.1, on the reverse strand, counting down.
GACATGGCTACTAAGTCGAAACAGCGCATTATCTCTTGAAAACAAAGTTAGATTGTACAAAGCAATATTAAAACCAGTGTGGACCTATTCAATACAGATATGGGGAACTGCTAGCAACTCGAATGTCGAGATCATTCAGCGTTACCAGTCCCTAATTTTACGGAAATTAGTAAATGCACCATTTTATGTAACTAATGCAAACATACATAAGGATCTCAATATCCCTCTAGTTAAGGAAGAAATAAAAAAACATAGTCAAAACTATACTGAAAGACTATACAACCATGATAATAATCTAGCCTTAAGTTTATTAGATAACAGCCTTACAATAAGAAGATTAAAGCGACTACATATCCTTGATCTCCCAGATAGGTAATTAACTGTAACCAAATGTGATATGAATACAACAATGGATTTCAATGGGAATTTATTGTACCTGTTAGTTCCTTAAGTTTAGTTATTAATTTACGCATTGTCTACAGACAGAATGTAAATAAAGAAATGTAAAAAAAAAAAAAAAAAAAAAAATTTGAATATTATTGCACTTCGGACTGGCTTATTTCTCAATTGGCATCGATTCCTGCCTCGGAGTTCAACTCTTCATAGAATATTTTTTCCCCATTTGAATATTATTCCATATCGGACTGGTTTATTTCTCAATGGGCCTCGATTCCAAATCAGAGGTCAGACTCTTATCTAATACTTTTTCCCCATTTGAATATTATTCCATATGAATATTATTCCATGTCGGACTGGCTTAATTCTCAATGGGCCTCGATTCCTGACCAGAGGTCAGACTGTTATAAAATATTTTTTTCCCATTTGAATATTATTCCATTTCGGACTGGCTTATTTCTCAATTGGCATCGATTCCTGACTCGGAGTTCAACTCTTTATAGAATATTTTTTCCCATTTGAATATTATTCCATGTTGGAATGGTTTAGTCCTTAATTGGCATCGTTTTCTGATTCAGAGGTCAGCTTTTTATAGAATATTTTTCCCCATTTGAATATTATTCCATATCGGACTGGTTTCATTCTCAATGGGCCTCGATTCCTGACCAGAGGTCAGACTCTTATATAATATTTTTTTCGCATTTCCATCTCAACTTCCCGGCAAGCCTCCCAACTCCACTTTAAGCCCGTACGAGCCTCTATGAAATCATTGACGCGGCCTGTGTAACCAGCACACGTCACATGTATGAGGTTATCACACAGCCAACACCCAATGACCGGCATAGAGGTGGATTTAGAATTTTGGCAGTTTTTTTTTAACACAGACAAACATATTTATACATATTTTTTTTTATTATTTTGTTTATATATTTTTTATTTTTAAATTATGTGGCGATTATAAAACCAAAATAAAAGATTAAAATATAAAAATTAGCACAACCAAGGGTTAATACTTACTAGGAACACAGAATCGGACTCAGGAGAGCCACACGAAAACAAAACACCAAAAAACTAAGTGCGAAAGAAAAAAACAACTGACTGAGCGTTGAAAGGCTCCGGAGAGAAACGCGAGGCAATTGAAAACTGAGAGCGTAACGTGAGCGTAAGAAATGTGCAAGCGTTAGAAAGCGAAAACGAAAAAACGAAGAGTGCAAGAGCGCGTACAAGTTGAGTGCATGCAATAGCAGAAACGAAAAATTGTTGTTGCTTGAAACAAATAATGTAAAACTTTGCCAAACAAAAACAACAATTTTTTGTTTAAAATGAGTACACGAAAATGAAGAATTAAAAATTTCAAAGTTAATTTGATTTTTTTTAAGGTAAAGATTATGCACCGATGCACTAAAAACTTTTTCAAAAAATGAACAGAAATTAAGCGGGGTAATGAGTGATTAAGTTTGAGAGCACAAATAAACACGTCCAAGTGCAACGACAGACAATTGTTGTTTTATTCCATATCATCGGACTGGTTTATTTCTCAATGGGCATCAATTCCTGACTCAGAGTTCAACCTTAAATCAGACTGGTTTAATTGTCAATTTACCTATATTCCTGACTCAGTGGTCCGACTTTTATAAAATATTTTTTTCCTATTTGAATATTATTCCATGTTTTTTTTTTCCTTGTTACTCCTCTTGGGAGCTTAGGGCCTCCGTTAGGATCCTCCACCGGGCTCTGTTCTGCGCAGTTTGTTTCGCCATGTCCTAGCTGATGTTGTGGCGGGTGAGCTCGATCTTAATTGTACGTCGCCAGGTGCACTTGGGTCGCCCAACTCTTCTGCTTCCTTGGGGGTTCCATTCAAGTGCAATCCTGGTGATGCTCCCGTGTGGTTTTCGCAACGCGTGTCCAATCCAACTCCATTTCTTCTTCATTAGCTGCTGTTGGATCGGGACTTCGTTCGCCAAGTGCCATAGGTCATTGTTCGATATTCTGTTGGGCCAGAATATCGCACATATGATTCTAAGGCACTTGTTGATGAATACTTGCAGCTTCAGAATCATCCTTTGCGAAGTGAGCCACGTCTCGCTACCATACAACAGGATCGTCTTTATGCACGCGTTGAAGATCCTCAGCTTTGTTCTTCTGCTTATTTGCTGATTTCTCCAGACACGATACATCCTGCCGAGTGCCGATCGTGCTTTTATGAGTCGGCTCTCCACATCTTCATCCACCCCGCCATTGTTGCTGATGATGGTACCAAGGTAAGGTCCGCAGAGGACTAAAAGGAACTGCGAAACTAATTCGGCTAATTAACTCAGGAGAGTCAACCATGCCGTTTCTTAATTTATGCATAAAAAGAGTATTAAGAAGGGTTCTACGGTTTACTAGGGACGGCAAATCTATTAGTTGTAGCCTACTAGAATAGGAGGGAAGGCTCAAATCCGAATTCCAATTTAAGCCACGGAGAGCAAAAAGCAAAAACTTTTTTTGAACGGACTCAATACGATTTTGATGCACCTTATATTGAGGGCACCAAACGCATGAACCGTATTCTAAAATTGGGCGAACAAGAGCCACGTATAAAATCTTGGTTGTATAAGGGTCATCGAATTCTTTAGACCATCTCTTCACAAATCCAAGAACTCCCATGGCTTTATTGACAGTGGATAAAATGTGACTATCAAATTTTAATTTAGAATCAAGTAAAATCCCTAAATCATTTATCGAGCCTATACGTTGAAGTGCATTTTGATTAAGATGATAGGAGGCCAAGAGTGGAGTGCTCCGACACAAGGTCATAATTTTGCACTTAGAAGCATTTAAATTTAGCAAATTGAAATGGCACCACGAATCAAAAGCACTTAAATCAGTTTGCAGATTAATGTGAGATTCTATATCCCTGTAAGAAAAACACAGTTTAACATCATCGGCATACATAAAAACACGAGAGTGTGATATAACTGATGGAAGATCATTTATAAAAAGAGTAAATAAAAGGGGACCAAGGTGACTGCCTTGAGGAACCCCGGACGACACAGTTATACTATTAGATAATGATTTCTTAAAAAGAACTCTTTGAGTTCTTGAAGTAAGATAATCCCTTATCCAGGCAACAAGGATAGATGGAAAACCTATTATGTTTAGTTTATATAAAAGCAAGGAATGGTTAACAGAATCAAAAGCCTTGCTAAAATCTGTGTGAATAACATCAGCCTGGGGTTTGTTTTTAAAACCTTTAATTACCAAAGAGGAAAATTCTAAGAGGTTAGTCGTGGTCGACCTTTGTTTTACAAATCCATGCTGGCAGGGTGAAATTAGAGACTTACATAAATGTTGAAGATGAGAAGTTAAAAGTCTCTCAAAAATCTTAGGAATAGCTGACAGTTTCGATATGCCTCTATAGTTTTGAGCATCAGATTTGCTACCTTTTTTATGAAGAGGAATAATAAAAGACTCCTTCCAAATAGCAGGGAAAGAAGACAGACTGATTGATAAGTTAAAAAGTTTAAGAATGGGCTTACATAGAGATTCCGCACAATGCCTCAATACGCAACTAGGAACCCCATCCGGTCCCGGCGAAAAAACTGGTTTGATTAGCTTAAGTTCATTAAGCAACTGAATTTCCGTAATTAAAGGAGAGTATATATTTTTATAAAATTCGAAACATTTCTAATAGAGTTTAAATGGCACATATAAACAGAAAGATCAGAAGATGGAGGAATATAGGAGACTGTTAGAAATAAAAAAAATGTCATTCAAATCAATTTTTACACAAATAAATTCAATATCTACAGGGTTAGTAGAAATAAGTTCCGCAGGTAAGGTCGAGTTGACAACAATAAGAACGTCGCCACCAAGACCAGACACACGGTCACGTCTAAAAATATAGAATAATTGAAACCAAAGCTACTAAGAAAAAAACGACTAAGTTTAGATTTAAGTCCTCTAACGTTTTGATACGCTAGAAGAAAGGGTTCTAGTTTTTTGGGAGTGACGAAGGTGTTAGGGAAACCGGATGCCGGTTTTTTTTCTTCTCCGTAAACTACTTAACTCAAACATGCTCTGGCCAAAAATCTCCACAACAAATAAGCTCGAAGAAGCAAGGGGCAAGGCTTATTTTAAAAGATGGGATCTCCCTAGAATACGAAAACTTGAATTTATCCACAGTTAAATTTGAGACCTGGACTTTGGAATTGATATACGATATTACATCTTCCGATGTAAGATCAGGTGCCAGTCTGGAAACAAAGACTGGCTTCCTCTGCGGAACCCCCACCAAAAGTTTAGGATTCACATCAACTGGGGCAGAAGAATTAGCTTCAGTAGTTTGTGGAACCCCAACCGCCTTTGGAGGAGATATATTAATACCAAGAGCGGACAAACTGGACAACTGGACATAGGCAAAGGACTAGACGGGTTTGCTGATTTCCCAGTGTCCGGTGTGCAAGCATTAGGAGTTGCCATCATTTTATTATTAGCACACGCGAACAAGTCTGCGTTTCCAAACCAGACTTCTTACGCTTTGGAGAGCCATTTAAGAGTTTTAATCCATTAAATTGGCTCTCCAAAACTGAAAAAGCCGGACTGAGTTTATCAATGCCTAGGTGAAGATCTTTTAATCCACACCTAGTCTGCCGCATAAATGCTCGCATTTCCATCCCAACTTCCCGGCAAGCCTCACAACTCCACTTTAAGCCCGTACGAGCCTCTATGAAATCATTGACGCGGCCTGTGTAACCAGCACACTTCACATGTATGAGGTTATCACACAGCCAACACCGGAAAACCGAGCCACCGATCACTAGTTGAAATGTTTGGCATAAGCCTATCAGTCTGTCGCCATTGTTGGTTCTTGTACCAGAGCCATGCTTGCCCATGAGTGTATCAAGCCCGGTGTTGTTTGGGCCTATCTTGGCATTGAAGTCTCCTACTAGAATTGTTATGTCGCCTCTGTTGGTGTTGTTGTTGTAGTAGCGCCTTCAGGAAAATGGTTGGCGATGTACCAATGTAGAAGAGTTAAGGTTGACGTGCACAAAAGAGAGAGGAGACAAAATGGTTAACATAAGACAACATATAACATATAAAGAGTTAAAAGAAAGAAAGAAAGTGTGGAGGGTACGGAGGAGGGGTGAGGAAAAATTAGCCGGGGTCAAACCCGAGGAAGCGGGCCGCTTGTATCGATTGGGACCACAGTGATATTGGGGAGAGGTGGGTGGGGTTTCTGGGGCAGTTAAAGAGGTGGGTAGTGGTATGTTGGGGGGCATGGCAGAGGGGACAAGAGTCAGCTATCTCCGGATTAATCCTAGAGAGATAGCTGTTTAGATGAGTGGAGAAACCGGAGCGCAATTGTGCTAGGGCAGTTCTGGTGGAGCGGGGGAGGGTTTTCTCTCGAGGGTGAATTGGAGGTGGGCGACAGCCTAAAACAGGGTTGGGGGCTGCATTAGAAAGAGATTGGTTGACAAAAGAGGAGTGAAAGTCGGTGAGGGCTGACCTGAGGTTGTCTGGGGTAAGATTGTGGGCAAGACTGGTAACTTCCGCAGCCTCGCAGCGGAAGTCCTTGCGGATAGCTCTATGGTGGGGTGGAGAAGGGGTAGTGAGGACGCTATGGTTAGGGTGATCTGGGAGGAAGGCTTTGAGGAGAAATTGCCTATGGAGGAGGAGGCAATGCTCCTTGACAGGGAGTAAGCCTGCCTCGTCATGGAGCTGCTGTAAGCCTGTCATCTGAACACACCCCGTGGAGAGTCTAAGGGCAGAATTCTGCGCCATTTGTAGGGACTTCCACTGGGTGGGGCTAATGGCAGGGGACCATGCCGGGCAGGCACAGTTTATAAGGGGCCGGGCTATGGCTTTGTAGGTGGAGATCATCGTCTCTTTGTCTAAACCCCAGCCACTACCAGCAAGGGCTTTCAGGATTTTGTTCCGTCCGCGAACCTTCAGAGCCACGACCTCGGAGTGTCTGGCAAACGTGTAGAGGTTGTCAAACGTCACACCCAAGTCGAGGTTCCTACCGACTTCGCCCGTCCAGGTGGTGATGAGTGTGGCGGAAGACTTGCTCGCTGACAGGCTGAGATTGCGCAGGGTGAAGAAGTTGACAAGGGACGGGAGGAAGCTGTTTATCTCCTACTCCAGCTCCCTGACAACTCTACCGGTGGTGACAAGGGTGCAGTCATCAGCATAGGAGACTAAGGTCGTGTTAGGAGGAGGTTCAGGGATTTTCGCTACATAAAAGTAGAACAGGAGAGGTGACAGGACGCCACCCTGCGGTACGCCCTGTTTAAGTCTCCTGCTCTTGGATCGAAAACCCCTGAACTCCACGTACGACCGTCTCCCTGCCAGGTAGTTCGCCAGCCATCTCTGAAGTGAGGGTTGCAGTGAAGTTTCGAGGACTTCTTCTAGAAGGATGGTCAGAGGTCAGCTTTTTATAGAATATTTTTCCCCATTTGAATATTATTCCATATCGGACTGGTTTCATTCTCAATGGGCCTCGATTCCTGACCAGAGGTCAGACTCTTATATAATATTTTTTTCGCATTTCCATCTCAACTTCCCGGCAAGCCTCCCAACTCCACTTTAAGCCCGTACGAGCCTCTATGAAATCATTGACGCGGCCTGTGTAACCAGCACACTTCACATGTATGAGGTTATCACACAGCCAACACCCAATGACCGGCATAGAGGTGGATTTAGAATTTTGGCAGTTTTTTTTTAACACAGACAAACATATTTATACATATTTTTTTTTTATTATTTTGTTTATATATTTTTTATTTTTAAATTATGTGGCGATTATAAAACCAAAATAAAAGATTAAAATATAAAAATTAGCACAACCAAGGGTTAATACTTACTAGGAACACAGAATCGGACTCAGGAGAGCCACACGAAAACAAAACACCAAAAAACTAAGTGCGAAAGAAAAAAACAACTGACTGAGCGTTGAAAGGCTCCGGAGAGAAACGCGAGGCAATTGAAAACTGAGAGCGTAACGTGAGCGTAAGAAATGTGCAAGCGTTAGAAAGCGAAAACGAAAAAACGAAGAGTGCAAGAGCGCGTACAAGTTGAGTGCATGCAATAGCAGAAACGAAAAATTGTTGTTGCTTGAAACAAATAATGTAAAACTTTGCCAAACAAAAACAACAATATTTTGTTTAAAATGAGTACACGAAAATGAAGAATTAAAAATTTCAAAGTTAATTTGATTTTTTTTAAGGTAAAGATTATGCACCGATGCACTAAAAACTTTTTCAAAAAATGAACAGAAATTAAGCGGGGTAATGAGTGATTAAGTTTGAGAGCACAAATAAACACGTCCAAGTGCAACGACAGACAATTGTTGTTTTATTCCATATCATCGGACTGGTTTATTTCTCAATGGGCATCAATTCCTGACTCAGAGTTCAACCTTAAATCAGACTGGTTTAATTGTCAATTTACCTATATTCCTGACTCAGTGGTCCGACTTTTATAAAATATTTTTTTCCTATTTGAATATTATTCCATGTTTTTTTTTTTCCTTGTTACTCCTCTTGGGAGCTTAGGGCCTCCGTTAGGATCCTCCACCGGGCTCTGTTCTGCGCAGTTTGTTTCGCCATGTCCTAGCTGATGTTATGGCGGGTGAGCTCGATCTTAATTGTACGTCGCCAGGTGCACTTGGGTCGCCCAACTCTTCTGCTTCCTTGGGGGTTCCATTCAAGTGCAATCCTGGTGATGCTCCCGTGTGGTTTTCGCAACGCGTGTCCAATCCAACTCCATTTCTTCTTCATTAGCTGCTGTTGGATCGGGACTTCGTTCGCCAAGTGCCATAGGTCATTGTTCGATATTCTGTTGGGCCAGAATATCGCACATATGATTCTAAGGCACTTGTTGATGAACACTTGCAGCTTCAGAATCATCCTTTGCGAAGTGAGCCACGTCTCGCTACCATACAACAGGATCGTCTTTATGCACGCGTTGAAGATCCTCAGCTTTGTTCTTCTGCTTATTTGCTGATTTCTCCAGACACGATACATCCTGCCGAGTGCCGATCGTGCTTTCATGAGTCGGCTCTCCACATCTTCATCCACCCCGCCATTGTTGCTGATGATGGTACCAAGGTAAGGGAACTTGTCGACGAATTCGACTATGTTCCCATTGATGGTGATGTTTCCTTGGTTGACGTGGTTGAAGCGCATTGCTTTCGTTTTGGATGCGTTTATTTTGAGGCCGACTCTGCTGGCAATCCAGGAGAGGTCATTCGCTTTGGCTTGGATGTCACTGAGCTTATGAGATATGAGGCAGATGTCGTCCGCGTAATCCATGTCCTCTAGGTGTTGTGTGAGGTTCCACGTGATTCCGCGTCTGTCTGTACACACTTCTCTCATGATCTCGTCTACTACCAGGTTGAAGAGTTAAGGTGACAGGGGGCAGCCTTGCTTGACGCCAGTTTTCGTCTGGAAAGGGGCACTGATTTTTCCTTTGTGGAGTACCGACAACTCTGCGTTTTCGTACATTGCTTTGATTATTGCAATGATGTTGTCTGGGACTCCTTTCCTCGCGAGTGCCTGCCATATCGCTTCCCTCTTCACTGTGTCGAACGCCTTCTTGAAATCGATGAACAGTAGGTACAACGGCGAGCGCCATTCCGCAGCTTGCTCGGTTATTGCGCGAAGTGTATTTGCTTGGTCTACGCAACTCATCTGCGGTCTGAAGCCTGCCTGTTCATCTCGGAGTGTTGGTTCGATTTTTTCCTGTAGTCGCTCATTCAACAGGGTTGCTTGGATTTTATAGCTGGTGTTGAGCAGTGTTATCCCTCGCCAGTTGTTGCAATCACTGAGGTCTCCTTTCTTTGGGAGTTTGATGATGATACCGCGTTTCCAGACGTCTGGTATCACCTTGGTCTCCAAATTTGGTTGAAATGCGGAAGCAGTGTTTCGGCCAATAGGTGTGCATCAATCCGGAGGAGTTCGGCAGGGATGCCGTATTCTCCAGCTGTATGACTGTGTGACAAATTTCTTGGAAGTGCTGTTGCCATCTTTGGAGTTGTGCATCATCATCAGATAGGAGATTTCCGTTTTTGTCTCGGATTGGCCGGTCTTGCTATTGGGGGCTCCCTGTTAGCTTGGCAATAGTCTGATATAGGCCACGTATGTTGTTGTGTTGGGCTGCGCTTTCTGCGTTGTCTATAAGCTTATCAGTTATTGCTCTTTTGTCAGCTCTTGCGGATTTCTTTACTAGCTTGCAAAGTATACGATGTTCGTCGTTTACTTGTCTATTCTGCTGGGCCATGGTCTTGAGGTTGTTTCTTCTGTTTATTAGTTCCCAAGTCCTTTCCGAAATCCAATTGGAGCGACGTCGCTGTTGGGTTCCAATGACTTCTTCCGCTATCTGTCTCAGTGTGGAGCATGTGTGTTCCCAAGGGAGTACTTCTTGCGTGGTTATCTGATTTTGCAATCTTAACGTCATTCTGGCCGATATGGTGGGATCATCAAGTCTGTATAGGTTGAAGCGGGGCGGTCGTGTTGTGCTTCCTCTGTTGGTGGCCGCGGCGTGATGTCTCTTCAATTTGATTTGAATTGTTCCGACTATTAGCTCGTGGTCACTGTCGATGGACGCGCCTCGCTTGTTTCTTACATCCCTCAATGATCGTCTCCATTTCTTGATTATGCATATGTGATCTATCTGGTTTCTGGTGCGCCCATTGGGAGAAGTCCAGGTGTATTTGTGGATTTCTTTATGTGGGAAAACCGAGCCACCGATCACTAGTTGAAATGTTTGGCATAAGCCTATCAGTCTGTCGCCATTGTTGGTTCTTGTACCAGAGCCATGCTTGCCCATGAGTGTATCAAGCCCGGTGTTGTTTGGGCCTATCTTGGCATTGAAGTCTCCTACTAGAATTGTTATGTCGCCTCTGTTGGTGTTGTCCAGGGTGGTGGTGAGAGTGGCGTAGAATTCGTCGGCCTGTGCGTCTTCCGTTGGAGCGTAGCATTGCAAGATGGTGATGTGTCGCGCTTTGCTACTGAATCTTGCGGTGACGATCCTGTCAGATATTGGTTTCCTAATCTTGTTGTCTATGAAGATGCCTACTCCATATCTGCCTCCAGTGCTGTTCCCGCTGTGAAGTACCAGATTAACGTTTGACGTTGTTGTTGTTCCCGAGTCTCGGCATCTCGTCTCACTGATGCCAGCTATCATGATCTTTAGCTTGTCCATTTCTCTTTCAAATTGCGCTAATCTCGATGGTTCCATAAGGGTCCTTACGTTCCATTGTCCTATTCGAGTCCGTTTTGACATGCTGATGTTCGTCGTCGGTTGTGGGGGGATTGTTGTTGTTGTTCTTATTCTTGAGGTTTCGGTAATCGGTTTTAAAGTTTCAGCTGATTGGGTGATTGGCCCGATGCAGCCTATCCCAAAGGTGGGGGTGCCACCATAGCGCCATCTGGGAGAGGCGGCCAAACTTTTCGAGGTCTCTATTTCTGCTAGAGGAATAGTAGAATAGCGGAAATACTCGAAAAGGTGCCAGAAAGAGCCGTTTCTTTCATGGCATTTCGTGGGAATCGAATCTACGACCGCCCGCTTGTTAGCTCAGTGTTCAACCCACTGAGCCACCGCGGGCCCATTATTCCATGTCGGACTGGTTTAATTCTCAATGGGCCTCAATTCCTGACCAGAGGTCACACACTTATATAATATTTCTTACCCATTTGAATATTATTCCATATGAATATTATTCCATGTCGGACTGGCTTATTTCTCAATTGGCATCGATTCCTGACCAGAAGTCAGACTCTTATGTAATTTTTTTTCCCATTTGAATATTATTCCATTTCGGACTGGATTATTTCTCAATTGGCATCGATTCCTGACTCGGAGTTCAACTCTTTATAGAATATTTTTTCCCCATTTGAATATTATTCCATATCGGACTGGCATAATTGTCAATTGGCCTCGATTCCCGATTTAGAGATCAGCCTTTTAGAGAATATATTTTTCCCCATATGAATATTATACCATGTCGGACTGGCTTTATTCTCAATGGGCCTCGATTCCTGACCAGAGGTCAGACTTTTATAAAATATTTTTTTTCCATTTGAATATTATTCCATTTCGGACTGGATTATTTCTCAATTGGCATCGATTCCTAAGTCGGAGTTCAACTCTTTATAGAATATTTTTTCCCCATTTGAATATTATTCCATATCGGACTGGCATAATTGTCAATTGGCCTCGATTCCCGATTCAGAGATCAGCCTTTTAGAGAATATATTTTTCTCATATGAATATTATACCATGTCGGACTGGCTTAATTCTCAATGGGCCTCGATTCCTGACCAGAGGTCAGACCTTTATAAAATATTTTTTTCCCGTTTGAATATTATTCCATTTCGGACTGGCTTATTTCTCAATTGGCATCGATTCCTGACTCGGAGTTCAATTCTTTATAGAATATTTTTTCCCATTTTAATATTATTCCATGTCGGAATGGTTTAGTCCTTAATTGGCATCGTTTTCTGATTCAGAGGTCAGCTTTTTATAGAATATTTTTTCCCCATTTGAATCTTATTCCATATCGGACTGGTTTCATTCTCAATGGGCCTCGATTCCTGACCAGAGGTCAGACTCTTATATAATATTTTTTTCCCAATTCTCAATGGGCCTCGATTCCTGACCAGAGGTCAGACTCTTATATAATTTTTTTTCCGATTTGAATATTATTCCATTTCGGACTGGCTTATTTCTCAATTGGCATCGATTCCTGCCTCGGAGTTCAACTCTTTATAGAATATTTTTTCCCCATTTGAATATTATACCATATCGGACTGGTTTAATTATCAATTTACCTAGAATCCTGACTCAAATGTCAGCCTTTTAGAGAATATATTTTTCCCCATATGAATATTATACCATGTCGGACTGGCTTTATTCTCAATGGGCCTCGATTCCTGACCAGAGGTCAGACTCTTATATAATATTTTTTTCCCATTTGAATATTATTCCATTTCGGACTGGACTATTTCTCAATTGGCATCGATTCCTAAGTCGGAGTTCAACTCTTTATAGAATATTTTTACCCATTTGAATATTATACAACATCGGACTGGCTTAATTGTCAATTGGCCTCGATTCCCGATTCAGAGATCAGCCTTTTAGAGAATATAGTTTTCTCATATGAATATTATACCATGTCGGACTGGCTTAATTCTCTATTGGCCTCGATTCTTGACCAGAGGTCAGACTTTTATAAAATATTTTTTCCCCATTTGAATATTATTCCATTTCGGACTGGCTTATTTCTCAATGGGCATCGATTCCTGACTCGGAGTTCAACCTTTTATTGAATACTTTTCTCCATTTGAATTTTATTCCATTTCGGATTTGTTTAATTTTCAATTTGTTCTTGATTCATGACCAGAGGTCAAATTTTCATAGAATATTTTTCCCCATTTAATGATTATACCATATCGGACTGGTTTAACTATCAATTTACCGAGATTCCTGATTCAGATGTCAGCCTTTTCGAGAATATATTTTTCCCATATGAATATTATTCCATGTCGGACTTGATTAATACTCAATGGGCCTCGATTCCTGACCAGAGATCTGACTTTTATAAAATATTTTTTTCCCATTTGAATATTATTCCATGTCGGACTGGCTTAATTGTCAATTGGCCTCGATTCCCGATTCAGAGATCGGCCTTTTAGAGAATATATTTTTCTCATATGAATATTATACCATGTCGGACTTGCTTAATTCTCAATGGGCCTCGATTCCTGACCAGAGGTCAGACCTTTATAAAATATTTTTTTCCCGTTTGAATATTATTCCATTTCGGACTGGCTTATTTCTCAATTGGCATCGATTCCTGACTCGGAGTTCAATTCTTTATAGAATATTTTTTCCCATTTTAATATTATTCCATGTCGGAATGGTTTAGTCCTTAATTGGCATCGTTTTCTGATTCAGAGGTCAGCTTTTTATAGAATATTTTTCCCCATTTGAATATTATTCCATATCGGACTGGTTTCATTCTCAATGGGCCTCGATTCCTGACCAGAGGTCAGACTCTTATATAATATTTTTTTCCCAATTCTCAATGGGCCTCGATTCCTGACTAGAGGTCAGACTTTTATAATATTTTTTCCCCATTTGAATATTATTCCATTTCGGACTGGCTTATTTCTCAATTGGCATCGATTCCTGATTCGGAGTTCAACCCTTTATTGAATATTTTTTCCCCATTTGAATTTTATTCCATATCAGACTGGTTTATTCCTCAATGGGCATCAATTCCTGACTGAGAGTTCAACCTTAAATCGGACAGGATTAATTGTCAATTGGCCTCAATTCCTGACCAGAGGTCAGACTCTTATATAATTTTTTTTCCGATTTGAATATTATTCCATTTCGGACTGGCTTATTTCTCAATTGGCATCGATTCCTGACTCGGAGTTCAATTCTTTATAGAATATTTTTTCCCATTTGAATATTATTCCATGTCGGAATGGTTTAGTCCTTAATTGGCATCGTTTTCTGATTCAGAGGTCAGCTTTTTATAGAATATTTTTTCCCCATTTGAATCTTATTCCATATCGGACTGGTTTCATTCTCAATGGGCCTCGATTCCTGACCAGAGGTTAGACTCTTATATAATATTTTTTTCCCAATTCTCAATGGGCCTCGATTCCTGACCAGAGGTCAGACTCTTATATAATTTTTTTCCGATTTGAATATTATTCCATTTCGGACTGGCTTATTTCTCAATTGGCATCGATTCCTGCCTCGGAGTTCAACTCTTTATAGAATATTTTTTCCCTATTTGAATATTATACCATATAGGACTGGTTTAATTGTCAATTTACCTAGATTCCTGACTCAGAGGTCAGCCTTTTCGAGAATATATTTTTCCCATTTGAATATCATTCCATGTCGGACTGGTTTAACTATCAATTTACCGAGATTCCTGACTCAGATGTCACCCTTTTCGAGAATATATTTTTCCCATATGAATATTATTCCATGTCGGACTTGATTAATTCTCAATGGGCCTCGATTTCTGACCAGAGATCTGACTTTTATAAAATATTTTTTTCCCATTTGAATAATATTCCATGTCGGACTGGCTTAATTGTCAATTGGCCTCGATTCCCGATTCAGAGATCAGCCTTTTAGAGAATATATTTTTCTCATATTGTTGAGCGCACTAAGATTTTTTAGTGAACCTTAATTTCAAAAAACAAAGAGGCGAGAATTATTCACGTTATAAATTGTATTTATTTATGTTGAAGCTTGGCCGAATGCCTTGCTTGCATGTAACAACGAAAGAGATCCAAAAACTAATGTAGATTATGCAGAAGCTGGGCCAATTGCCTAGCCTGCAATATACTAAAGCAAGATCGAAAGCAAGATAAAAGCTCGAACAAGAGAACTTATGTGTAAGCTTAACCGAAAGTAAGCACAAAGAAGATGACAAAAGTAGGCAGTGCAATAACGCAATGATGCTGCTTAATAGTGTGTACATATTTGAACTAACTATATTAGTTACAGTGTTTGGCGGGATTTTTAAATGCGAAAATATTTATGATAGATTTGTTGTGGCTGGCCCGAACATACTCCCCCCGTTGAAACCCTGTGTTTCAACCGAATCCTTAAGGGGCAGGCGGCAGAGTTTGTGCACAGCCCTTTTGATGACGCCAGACGCAGTTTTTAGTTCAGCAACTCTGCATATTCCATCCTTGCCTGGTATTAAGGTAATCACTCTGGCCAATGGCCATCGCATACTTGGTAGACATTCGTCCTTAACGAGTACTACGTCATTTAATTTAAGAGGTTGCGTGGAAGAACGCCACCTTGCCCTTTGCTGTAAGCTTGTGAGGTATTCTTCTCGCCAACGATTCCAAAAGATTTGTTGTAGCTGCACCATACGCTGCCAACCATCAAGCCTGTTGTAGTTAAGGCTGGTCAAATCAGGCTCAAAAATGTTTTCTGAAGGGCCGCCAATAAGAAAGTGTGCAGGCGTCAACACATCAACACATGCGTTTCAATTGCTTAGGACACCTTGCCTTTTTAAAGTTTAAGCGTTTATATCTAAGACATGAAACATTTTTGAGTTAAACTTTTTTTACAGTTATAAGTGCTGACTATTTATGTAGTCACATTCGTTGTAATTCTGGGAATTCTTCTCTCCTATTTCGTATGAAATCGATTTATCTCTGCACATGTGCCGATTTATGCCCTTGAAATCGTTTCATTAGGTTAGGACAGTCGCTCAAAAAAGTGCTTAAAGTAAACAACGCCAAATATTTTTGTCTTTTTATTATAATTTGAGTCTTTTGAAATAAATTTAATTAATAATTGGTCACGGATCTGTTTTAAATTATTTGGAAAAAGGTCAAATTATTGCATTTGGTAAGAGCGGGCTTAATTTAAGTCAAATTTCTGAAAAAATGAAGAGATCGCGGAACATTATACCCAGACTTATTCAAAATCCTGAAAATTATAATAAAAATTATAAAGGTGGCAAAAAGAATAAATTAAGATAGCGAAAAAGGCGATTTATTCGAGGCAAAGCATCGAATTCTGCCTTATCTTGTGCAGTATTAGCTCGATTTTTAGACAATAAAGTGTCTAAATCTACAATTTGGAACATTTTGAGAATGGATCCATACCTGAAAAGGTAAAAAATGTCAAAGTTCTCAAAACTCTCTATGCTCCATCAAATACGCGAGTGGAGTTTGCAGAGAAAATATTTTCAATAATTGGCACTCAGGAAGTTACATGTCTAACTTTCTTGTATTATTGTTTACCGTATTTTTTATTATTTAGATACTTTTTTCGGATGAGAAGAAGTTCAATTTAGATGGCCCTGATGGTATCCACTCATATTGGAGAGATATCAGAAAGGATCCCCAATATTGAATGAGTGCCAATTATTGAAAATATTTTCTCTGCAAACTCCACTCGCGTATTGGTGCCATTGTCTGACCATATTTTCATAGGCTTGCCACGTGTCGCTACGAATCGCCTTAAAGCTCCAAGAAATGCAGCTGTTGATAAGTCCTTAACCAACTCCATGTGAATGGCCTTGCTTGCAAAGCAGACGAAGACTCCAATATAGCATTTAATGGGGGATCTGTTCCGGACTTCCGATTTGTAAAAGAAGGGACCGCAGTAATCCACACCAGTAACAGAAAAGGCTCGTAAATATTGAACGCGGTCCTTGGGCAGGTCTGCCATAATGGGCTCCACTAACTTCGGCCGGGCTCTGAAGCATATCATGCATTTACTCACAGTATGAGCAACCGTTTTGAGACCGCCAATTGGCCAGAATTGTAAGCGTATGTTGGCAAGCAGGGCTCGAGGTCCAGCATGTAAGTTCACTTTATGATAATGGGAAATCATTGCAGCAGTGATTGGATGACGACTCGGCAAAATGATGGGATGTCTCGCACTATAATCCAGGGATGAATTTTTGAGACGTCCTCCAACTCGCAATACGCCTCTGGCGTCTATAAAGGGATTGAGGGCAGCTATAGAACTTGATCTCTTAATGGTTCTGGTTGATTGTAACTGCTTGAAGTCGTCTTGAAGATGGGCCAATTGCACAACTCGCATTAGAATGCAAGTACCTTCGTGTATGTCTGAAACAGTCAAATCATGATGTCTTAGTCTTTTAATAAATTTGTAAATAAAGCCAAAAACTCGCTGCATGAATCCGAAATTGTTGACCATTTTTGAGCTGGCAACTAAATCCAGTTGGGGAGACCTGACCATTAGCACATCTTTTCGCAACTCCAGGGTGGGCTTCTCTGAAGGATGTTGAGTAGGCCAATCAGCTCGAGAACTAACCAAGTATGCTGGACCATGAAACCACAGCTCGGAATGAGCCAGGGCATCGGCATGGGCGCCTCTGGACAGAATGTCAGCAGGGTTTAACGATGTTGGCACATGACGCCATTCTACGCTACTACTAAGATCCTGGATAGTAGCCACTCGGTTTGCCACAAATGTGTTGAAACGAAATGGCTCTTTTCGAATCCACGCAAGAGCTACTGTAGAGTCAGACCAGCAATAAGTCGGTCCTTTAAAGATGCCCATCTGCTTAACTTCGGATACAAGTTTGGCCAGCAGTAAGGCTCCACTTAACTCCAACTTTGGTATGGTTTGAGTCTTCAGAGGGGCTACGCGAGATTTGGAACATAACAAATGACTGGTCCGCACTTGAATTCCCGATACCACGTATAGACAGGCACCATAAGCTTCTTGGCTAGCGTCGCAAAATCCGTGTAGCTCAACATTAGCTTCAGGACTCAAAACGAATCTGGGAAAAGAGAGAAATGGTATGTTAAGAAATCCATTGCAGATTTCCTGCCAGGTCGTGTGAAGTTCCAAAGGTAGGCTCTCATCCCATGATAGTCGGTTTTTGCAAAGGCGTTGCAAGAATATTTTTGCCTTCGTAATCACCGGTCCAAGCAGCCCAAGAGGATCGTAGAATCGTGCAATGGCGGACAGGACCGATCGTCTACAAGGTTTGGAGTTGTCTTTGAATGGAGACAGCGAAAACAGCAACCGGTCAGAGGAGGCCTCCCATACTAAACCCAATGTTTTAGTGACATCGCTGCCGTCATCAAATTTTAAAAATTTCTCCTTTTCATCTTCTGCAAGCCCATTAAGCACTTCGGGATGACTGGAGCACCATTTTCTAAGTTTGAAATGACCTCGTGCTAGAAGACTAGTTGTCTGGGTCATTTTCTCCACTGCATCAGATACTGTATGACCTCCTGAGATAAAGTCATCCACATAAAATTCATTAATTACAGCTGCCGCACCAATGGGAAAATCGTCTATTTCATCCTTAGCCAATTCGTGCATTGCTCTCACGGATAGAAAGGCGGCTGCCTTGGTGCCATATGTGACGGTGTCTAATTTATAAATTTCGATTGGATTTTGGGGAGAATCACGCCAAAGTATGCACTGGTAGAAACTGTCATCTCCGTTGACCCTCACGCATCGGTACATTTTGCATATGTCCCCAGTTAGAGCGACTGGGTAGGAACGGAAACGAATAAGTGCCTCGAACAATTTAGGTTGTATGCTAGCACCTGCCATCAGAACATCATTGAGGGAGTATCCTGTTGAAGAGGCAGCAGATCCATCAAAGACTACTCGAAGTTTAGTCGTTGTGCTGTCTTCCTTCACTACACAGTGATGCGGCAAGAAATATTTACAGCGGCCTATTAAACCAGGAGTAACCACCGACATGTGCTTCAGATCCAAGTATTCCCTTATGAAGGCTGAGTACTTTTCCTTCAAATCAGGATGGCGAGTCAACTTTCTTTCCAGGTTTAAAAATCGCTTGTATGCTTGCGTGTAAGATTCGCCCAACAGTTCCAGATTGTGCTTGAATGGCAAACGAACAACATACTCTCCAGAAGGCATACGAATACAGCCCTTTTTGAAATGGTCTTCAGACTCTTGTTCTTCCTTGCTTCTTGGATGAACAGCCTTCTCACAACTTTCCAGCTCCCAGAATTTTCTGACCAACTCTTCCAGGCGATAGTCAATATGATCCACGTTGTTCTGCATAACCACAAGCGAATCACCTGAAGTTTGATGTGTTCCTCCAGCTACAACCCAACCAAGACGAGTCTTCTGGAGAAGTGGTAGCTCAGGGCTGATTTTAATTTGGCCGACACAAAGAAGGTCATAGAATAAGCTGGCACCAAGTAAGAAATCCACTCGTTGAGCCTTGTTAAAAGACGGATCAGCCAATTCTATATTGGGAGGAACTTCCCATCCCTTAATATCCACATCGATGTTGGGCTGACAGCCAGTAATGGTTGGCACTACCACGGCAGTGAAGGCGGCGGCAAACTGTGAGATTCTCGATTTTAGAGACACATTTACAGATGAGTTATTTGTGGCTACGGCTACGTCTCCAAGTCCTGAAATAAAGACCGAGGACTTGTTTCTTTTTAATTGTAGTTGATGAGCCATATGCGCTGTGATAAGATTTAGCTGAGATCCTGAGTCAAGCAATGCTCTACAAGGCAAAAACAAACCATCTCGATTGCGCACGAGGACAACAGCGGTAGCCAGGAGCACCACATCAGAGGAGGAATCTTGGGCATAAAGAGAAATGGATGGATCAGCACATGTTCCATTCGAAGATGATGACGATGGTGAGTCAGGTTGTAGCACTTCAAAATGAAGCAGCGAGTGATGCCTTGATCCACAAGAGCGGCAATTCCCAGCACTGCAAATTTTGGTTTGATGTCCTGGCTTCAAGCAATTGTAGCAGAGTCCCAATTTTTTAGCCTCCTTATGTCGAAGAGTAGGCGATAAATTTAAAAATGTGCCACATGAATATATTCCGTGCGTAGGCTCCTCACAAAAAGCGCAACTAGGACCTGAATTTACCTGAGCTGCAACGAAAGACCTTCTGGATTGGCTAGTACCCTGATTCGATGGGCTAATACTGGTCTTATGCAAGCTCATGGCATGCTGTACGCTTTCTAATTCTTGACACCGATTATCCAAAAATATGTAAAAATTGTCTGCAGACGGCAACGATTCCTTAAAGTTCAATGCGGCATGCCTTTCCCAATTAGATTGCGTTTCAATGTCGAGTTTTTGCAATAACGTAAAAATCACAATTGAATCCGCGATTTCGTTTGGACTGCCCAGCGACTCCAAGGCTCGTCTGTGAACGTTGAATTTATCGGCAAAGTCCCTCAGCTTCCCAGATGTTGAAGACTCCACTCTCTTTAAGCCAAGGATCTCCTTGATGTGTGCCTGAAAAATTAGACGCTTGTTATTAAACCTTCGCTCTAAAATTTGCAATGCAATTGTATAATTATCGCTGGAGAGGTCCAAAGCTCGAATCGCTTCCAACGCTGATCCTGACAACGCCGATCGCAAATATCGAAATTTTTCAACTTTGCTTAAGCCGCATTCTTGGTCAATAATAGAATTGAACATTGACCTAAACTCCGCATATTCGGAATATCCTCCAGAAAAGTTTGGCAGCTTGAGCTCAGGCAATCGCACTCGACAAGAGTATTCAGCAACACTGGGTCCAGTTGGATGATTCAAGGTCTCCTGGCAAAGTGTAGAGGATGGCAAAATTTGTCGTCTCTTCAACTGGACTCTGAGGCGGGACCTTAGAGCGACAATTAAGCAGTCGAAATTTTCTCGCAATTCACTTCCGATTTCGCTAAAATCCAGCTCTTCCAAAGCATCATGGGCCAAATTGAAAGATGCTTCCATGCGATCTATCAGCTCAAGTCGTACCAATATTTCCTGCTCTTCTGAAGCAGCAACTATTGAGTGGCTAAATGACAGATCCAATCGCTCTGATCTTCAGGCAATACAGGCACGGGTGAAATGGTATCGTCTAAAGTGTTTTCCATATTTTATAATTTTTGTTGCGCGCACTGTACGTCACAAATCAATTGTCTTTACCGTTTGTTTCACGTCACCAACTGTTCTTATGTGTTCACTGAACTCAACTGCGTGCCTTTGTGTTAGTGTGGCTTAATTTTTTTTTTTTTTTTTTTTTATTTCTATTTCAATGTATATAAATTTATTGATTCACGCGCGCGATGACCGAAAGAATATCTCGCCGGGGCCTCCAAATGTTGAGCGCACTAAGATTTTTTAGTGAACCTTAATTTCAAAAAACAAAGAGGCGAGAATTATTCACGTTATAAATTGTATTTATTTATGTTGAAGCTTGGCCGAATGCCTTGCTTGCATGTAACAACGAAAGAGATCCAAAAACTAATGTAGATTATGCAGAAGCTGGGCCAATTGCCTAGCCTGCAATATACTAAAGCAAGATCGAAAGCAAGATAAAAGCTCGTACAAGAGAACTTATGTGTAAGCTTAACCGAAAGTAAGCACAAAGAAGATGACAAAAGTAGGCAGTGCAATAACGCAATGATGCTGCTTAATAGTGTGTACATATTTGAACTAACTATATTAGTTACAGTGTTTGGCGGGATTTTTAAATGCGAAAATATTTATGATAGATTTGTTGTGGCTGGCCCGAACACATATGAATATTATACCATGTCGGACTGGCTTAATTCTCAATGGGCCTCGATTCCTGACCAGAGGTCAGACCTTTTTTAAATATTTTTTTCCCGTTTGAATATTATTCCATTTCGGACTGGCTTATTTCTCAATTGGCATCGATTCCTGACTCGGAGTTCAATTATTTATAGAATATTTTTTCCCATTTGAATATTATTCCATGTCGGAATGGCTTAGTCCTTAATTGGCATCGTTTTCTGATTCAGAGGTCAGCTTTTTAAAGAATATTTTTCCCCATTTGAATATTATTCCATATCGGACTGGCGTAATTGTCAATTGGCCTCGATTCCCGATTTAGAGATCAGCCTTTTAGAGAATATATTTTTCCCCATATGAATATTATACCATGTCGGACTGGCTTTATTCTCAATGGGCCTCGATTCCTGACCAGAGGTCAGACTCTTATATAATATTTTTTCCCATTTGAATATTATTCCATTTCGGACTGGCTTATTTCTCAATTGGCATCGATTCCTGACTCGGAGTTCAATTCTTTATAGAATATTTTTTCCCATTTGAATATTATTCCATGTCGGAATGGTTTAGTCCTTAATTGGCATCGTTTTCTGATTCAGAGGTCAGCTTTTTATAGAATATTTTTCCCCATTTGAATATTATTCCATATCGGACTGGCATAATTGTCAATTGGCCTCGATTCCCGATTTAGAGATCAGCCTTTTAGAGAATATATTTTTCCCCATATGAATATTATACCATGTCGGACTGGCTTAATTCTCAATGGGCCTCGATTCCTGACCAGAGGTCAGACCTTTATAAAATATTTTTTTCCCGTTTGAATATTATTCCATTTCGGACTGGCTTATTTCTCAATTGGCATCGATTCCTGACTCGGAGTTCAATTCTTTATAGAATATTTTTCCCATTTGAATATTATTCCATGTCGGAATGGTTTAGTCCTTAATTGGCATCGTTTTCTGATTCAGAGGTCAGCTTTTTATAGAATATTTTTCCCCATTTGAATATTATTCCATATCGGACTGGTTTAATTCTCAATGGGCCTCGATTCCCGATTCAGAGATCAGCCTTTTAGAGAATATATTTTTCCCCATATGAATATTATACCATGTCGGACTGGCTTAATTCTCAATGGGCCTCGATTCCTGACCAGAGGTCAGACCTTTATAAAATATTTTTTTCCCGTTTGAATATTATTCCATATCGGACTGGCATAATTGTCAATTGGCATCGATTCCTGACTCGGAGTTCAACTCTTTATAGAATATTTTTTCCCATTTGAATATTATTCCATGTTGGAATGGTTTAGTCCTTAATTGGCATCGTTTTCTGATTCAGAGGTCAGCTTTTTATATAATATTTTTTTCCCATTTGAATATTATTCCATTTCGGACTGGCTTATTTCTCAATTGGCATCGATTCCTGATTCGGAGTTCAACTCTTTATTGAATATTTTTTCCCCATTTGAATATTATTCCATATCAGACTGGTTTATTCCTCAATGGGCATCAATCCTGACTGAGAGTTCAACCTTAAATCGGACAGGATTAATTGTCAATTGGCCTCGATTCCTGACCAGAGGTCAGACTCTTATATAATTTTTTTTCCGATTTGAATATTATTCCATTTCGGACTGGCTTATTTCTCAATTGGCATCGATTCCGAAGTCGGAGTTCAACTCTTTATAGAATATTTTTTCCCCATTTGAATATTATTCCATGTTGGAATGGTTTAGTCCTTAATTGGCATCGTTTTCTGATTCAGAGGTCAGCTTTTTATATAATATTTTTTTCCCATTTGAATATTATTCCATTTCGGACTGGCTTATTTCTCAATTGGCATCGATTCCGAAGTCGGAGTTCAACTCTTTATAGAATATTTTTACCCATTTGAATATTATACAATATCGGACTGGTTTAATTGTCAATGGGCCTCGATTCCCGATTCAGAGATCAGCCTTTTAGAGAATATATTTTTCTCATATGAATATTATACCATGTCGGACTGGCTTAATTCTCAATAAGCATCGATTCCTGATTCAGTGGTCAGACTTTTATAAAATATTTTTCCCCCATTTGAATATTATTCCATATCGGACTGGTTTAATTGTCAATTGGCCTCGATTCCCGATTCAGAGATCAGCCTTTTAGAGAATATATTTTTCTCATATGAATATTATACCATATCGGACTGGCTTAATTCTCTATTGGCGTCGATTCCTGACCAGAGGTCAGACTTTTATATAATATTTTTTTCCCATTTGAATATTATTCCATTTCGGACTGGATTATTTCTCAATTGGCATCGATTCCTGCCTCGGAGTTCAACTCTTCATAGAATATTTTTTCCCCATTTGAATATTATTCCATATCGGACTGGTTTATTTCTCAATGGGCCTCGATTCCAAATCAGAGGTAAGACTCTTATATAATACTTTTTCCCATTTGAATATTATTCCATGTCGGACTGCCTTATATCTTAATTGGCATCGATTTCTGATTCAGAGGTCAGCTTTTTATTGAACATTTTTCCCCATTTGAATATTATATCATATCGGACTGGTTTATTTCTCAATGGGCATCGATTCCTGACTCGGAGTTCAACCTTTTATTGAATACTTTTCTCCATTTGAATTTTATTCCATTTCGGATTTGTTTAATTTTCAATTTGTTCTTGATTCATGACCAGAGGTCAAATTTTCATAGAATATTTTTTCCCCATTTGAATATTATTCCATGTCGGCCTGGTTTAATTGTCAATTTACATAGATTCCTGACTCAGAGGTCAGCTTTTTCGAGAATATATTTTTCCCATATGAATATTATTCCATGTCGGACTGGCTTAATTCTCAATTTGCCTCGATTCCTGACCAGAGATCTGACTTTTATAAAATATTTTTTTCCCATTTGAATATTATTCCATGTCGGACTGGCTTAATTGCCAGTTGGCCTCGATTCCCGATTCAGAGATCAGCCTTTTAGAGAATATATTTTTCTCATATGAATATTATACCATGTCGGACTGGCTTAATTCTCAATGGGCCTCGATTCCTGACTCGGAGTTCAATTCTTTATAGAATATTTTTTCCCATTTGAATATTATTCCATGTCGAAATGGTTTAGTCCTTAATTGGCATCGTTTTCTGATTCAGAGGTCAGCTTTTTATAGAATATTTTTTCCCCATTTGAATATTACTCCATATCGGACTGGTTTCATTCTCAATTGGCCTCGAATCTGACCAGAGGTCAGACTCTTATATAATTTTTTTCCGATTTGAATATTATTCCATTTCGGACTGGTTTATTTCTCAATTGGGATCGATTCCTGCCTCGGAGTTCAACTCTTTATAGAATATTTTTACCCATTTGAATATTATACAATATCGGACTGGTTTAATTCTCAATGGGCCTCGATTCCCGATTCAGAGATCAGCCTTTTAGAGAATATATTTTTCTCATATGAATATTATACCATGTCGGACTGGCTTAATTCTCAATAAGCATCGATTCCTGATTCAGTGGTCAGACTTTTTTAAAATATTTTTCCCCCATTCGAATATTATTCCATATCGGACTGGCTTAATTGTCAATTGGCCTCGATTCCCGATACAGAGATCAGCCTTTTAGAGAACATAGTTTTCTCATATGAATATTACACCATGTCGGACTGGCTTAATTCTCTATTGGCCTCGATTCTTGACCAGAGGTCAGACTTTTATAAAATATTTTTTTCCCATTTGAATATTATTCCATTTCGGACTGGCTTATTTCTCAATTGGCATCGATTCCTGCCTCGGAGTTCAACTCTTCATAGAATATTTTTTCCCCATTTGAATATTATTCCATATCGGACTGGTTTATTTCTCAATGGGCATCGATTCCTGACTCGGAGTTCAACCTTTTATTGAATACTTTTCTCCATTTGAATTTTATTCCATTTCGGATTTGTTTAATTTTCAATTTGTTCTTGATTCATGACCAGAGGTCAAATTTTCATAGAATATTTTTTCCCCATTTAATGATTATACCATATCGGACTGGTTTAACTATCAATTTACCGAGATTCCTAACTCAGATGTCAGCCTTTTCGAGAATATATTTTTCCCATATGAATATTATTCCATGTCGGACTTGATTAATTCTCAATGGGCCTCGATTCCTGACTCGGAGTTCAATACTTTATAGAATATTTTTTCCCATTTGAATATTATTCCATGTCGGACTGGCTTAATTGTCAATTGGCCTCGATTCCCGATTCAGAGATCAGCCTTTTAGAGAATATAAATTTCTCATATGAATATTATACCATGTCGGACTGGCTTAATTCTCAATGGGCCTCGATTCCTGACCAGAGGTCAGACCTTTATAAAATATTTTTTTCCCGTTTGAATATTATTCCATTTCGGACTGGCTTATTTCTCAATTGGCATCGATTCCTGACTCGGAGTTCAACTCTTTATTGAATATTTTTTCCCCATTTGAATTTTATTCCATATCAGACTGGTTTATTCCTCAATGGGCATAAATTCCTGACTGAGAGTTCAACCTTAAATCGGACAGGATTAATTGTCAATTGGCCTCGATTCCTTCCCAGAGGTCAGACTCTTATATAATTTTTTTTTTCCGATTTGAATATTATTCCATTTCGGACTGGCTTATTTCTCAATTGGCATCGATTCCTGCCTCGGAGTTCAACTCTTTATAGAATATTTTTTCCCCATTTGAATATTATACCATATCGGACTGTTTTAATTATCAATTTACCTAGATTCCTGACTCAGATGTCAGCCTTTTCGAGAATATATTTTTCCCATATGAATATTATTCCATGTCGGACTGGTTTAATTCTCAATGGGCCTCGATTCCTGACCAGAGGTCAGACTCTAATATAATATTTTTTTCCTATTTGAATATTATTCCATTTCGTACTGGATTATTTCTCAATTGGCGTCGATTCCTGCCTCGGAGTTCAACTCTTCATAGAATATTTTTTTCCCATTTGAATATTATTCCATATCGGACTGGTTTATTTCTCAATGGACCTCGATTCCAAATCAGAGGTCAGACTCTTATATAATACTTTTTCCCATTTGAATATTATTCCATGTCGGACTGCCTTATATCTTAATTGGCATCGATTTCTGATTCAGAGGTCAGCTTTTTATTGAACATTTTTCCCCATTTGAATATTATATCATATCGGACTGGTTTATTTCTCAATGGGCATCGATTCCTGACTCGGAGTTTAACCTTTTATTGAATACTTTTCTCCATTTGAATTTTATTCCATTTCGGATTTGTTAGACTCTTTTCGAAGAAAAAGGAGTCTATTCACTTTGCTCTGATGTTTGTAACGCACAGAACCAAACATCGTAGACCCACAAAAGTTACATCTAGAATACTTAGAATCACTAGAGGAGTCGATATAGCCATGTCCGTCTGTCCGTCTGTCCGTCTGTCCGTCTGTCCGTCTGTCCGTCTGTCCGTCTGTACATATCAGATTTACTCCGTCAGTTTAAAAGCTATTTTGCTGAAACTTGGTATATAGCCTTCTTTTTTACCTAGGTAGTACACTAGTTTGAATCGGTCGGATCGGACCACTATATCATATAGCTGTCATACGAACCTAAATCGGTTTAGGCAATAACTTCCACATTTATTATCCGATTCTTTTCAAATTTGGCATGCGTGTTTTTTATATAACGATAGATAATTGTGCCAAATTTCGCCTGGATCGGATCACTATATCATATAGCTGTCATACGAACCTAAATCGGTTTAGCGAATAACTCACACATTTATTATCCGATCCTGTTGAAATTTAATATGCATATGTTTTTTATAGCAATTAATATATGTACCAAATTTTGTAAGGATCGGACGACTATATCATATAGCTGCCATACGAACCTAAATCGGTTTTAAGAGAAACTCGCACAAAACTCGCACATTTATTGACTGATCTCTTCAAAACTCAGCAAACACGTTTTTTACATAAATATACGCGTTTGTGCTGAATTTTATTAAAATCGGACTACTATATCATATAGCTGTCATACAAATCGAAATTGGCCCTATTAACTGACCAACCCCGTTCATGTGATTTACGGCAGAAACAACTTCGAAAAGAGTCTGTAATCTTCGGCACCCCGAAGATAACGTTGGGATTTTTTAATTTTCAATTTGTTCTTGATTCATGACCAGAGGTCAAATTTTCATAGAATATTTTTTCCCCATTTGAATATTATTCCATGTCGGACTAGTTTAATTGTCAATTTACGTAGATTCCTGACTCAGAGGTCAGCCTTTTCGAGAATATATTTTTTCCATATGAATATTATTCCATGTCGGACTGGCTTAATTGTCAATTGGCCTCGATTCCCGATTCAGAGATCAGCCTTTTAGAGAATATATTTTTCTCATATGAATATTATACCATGTCGGACTGGCTTAATTCTCAATGGGCCTCGATTCCTGACTCGGAGTTCAATTCTTTATAGAATATTTTTTCCCATTTGAATATTATTCCATGTCGAAATGGTTTAGTCCTTAATTGGCATCGTTTTCTGATTCAGAGGTCAGCTTTTTATAGAATATTTTTTCCCCATTTGAATATTATTCCATATCGGACTGGTTTCATTCTCAATTGGCCTCGATTCTGCCCAGAAGTCCGACTTTTATATAATTTTTTCCGATTTGAATATTATTCCATTTCGGACTGGTTTATTTCTCAATTGGCATCGATTCCTGCCTCGGAGTTCAACTCTTTATAGAATATTTTTTCCCCATTTAATGATTATACCATATCGGACTGGTTGAATTATCAATTTACCTAGATTCCTGACTCAGATGTCAGCCTTTTCGAGAATATATTTTTCCCATATGAATATTATTCCATGTCGGACTGGTTCAATTGTCAATGGGCCTCGATTCCAAATCAGAGGTCAGACTCTTATATAATACTTTTTCCCATTTGAATATTATTCCATATGAATATTATTCCATGTCGGACTGGATTAATTCTGAATGGGCCTCGATTCTGACCAGAGGTCAGACTTTTATAAAATATTTTTTTTTCAATTTGTTCTTGATTCATGACTAGAGGTCAGTTTTTCATAGAATACTTTTTCCCCAATTGAATGTTGTTCCATGTCGGATTGGTTTAATTCTTAATTTGCATCGATTCCTGACCAAAGGTCAGACTCACATATAAAATTTTGTTCCCATTTAAATATTATTCCACATGAATATTATTCCATGTCGGACTGGTTTCATTCTCAATGGGCCTCGACTCCTGACCAGAGGTCAGACTTTTATAAAATATTGTTTCCCATTTAAATATTATTCCATGTCGGACTGGCTTAATCCCTAATTGGCATCGATTTCTGATTCAGAGGTCAGCTTTTTATAGAATATTTTTTCCCCATTTGAATATTATACCATATAGGACTGGTTTAATTGTCAATTTACCTAGATTCCTGACTCAGAGGTCAGCCTTTTCGAGAATATATTTTTCCCATTTGAATATCATTCCATGTCGGACTGGTTTAATTCTCAATTTGCCTCGATTCCCGATTCAGAGATCACCCTTTTAGAGAATATATTTTTCTCATATGAATATTATACCATTTCGGACCGACTTAATTCTCAATAAGCATCGATTCCTGATTCAGTGGTCAGACTTTTATAAAATATTTTTCCCCCATTTGAATATTATTCCATATCGGACTGGTTTATTTCTCAATGGGCCTCGATTCCAAATCAGAGGTAAGACTCTTATATAATACTTTTTCCCATTTGAATATTATTCCATATGAATATTATTCCATGTCGGACTGGATTAATTCTCAATGGGCCTCGATTCTGACCAGAGGTCAGACTTTAATAAAATATTTTTTCCCATTTGAATATTATTCCATGTCGGACTGGTTTATATCTTAATTGGCATCGATTTCTGATTCAGAGGTCAGCTTTTTATTGAACATTTTCCCCATTTGAATATTATATCATATCGGACTGGTTTATTTCTCAATGGGCATCGATTCCTGACTCGGAGTTCAACCTTTTATTAAATAGTTTTCTCCATTTGAATTTTATTCCATTTCGGATTTGTTTAATTCTCAATTTGTTCTTGATTCATGACTAGAGGTCAGTTTTTCATAGAATACTTTATCCCCAATTGAATGTTGTTCCATGTCGGATTGGTTTAATTCTTAATTTGCATCGATTTCTGACCAAGGGTCAGACTCACATATAAAATTTTGTTCCCATTTAAATATTATTCCACATGAATATTATTCCATGTCGGACTGGTTTCATTCTCAATGGGCCTCGACTCCTGACCAGAGGTCAGAGTTTTATAAAATATTGTTTCCCATTTAAATATTATTCCATGTCGGACTGGTTTAATCCCTAATTGGCATCGATTTCTGATTCAGAGGTCAGCTTTTTATAGAATATTTTTTCCCCATTTGAATATTATTCCATATCGGACTGGTTTAATTGTCAATTTACCTAGATTCCTGACTCAGAGGTCAGCCTTTTCGAGAATATATTTTTCCCATTTGAATATCATTCCATGTCGGACTGGTTTAATTCTCAATTTGCCTCGATTCCCGACTCAGAGGTCAGCCTTTTCGAGAATATATTTTTCCCTTATGAATATTATTCCATGTCGGACTGGTTTAATTCTCAATGGGCCTTGATTCCCGACCAGAGGTCAGACTTTTATAAAATATTTTTTTCCCATTTGAATATTATTCCATTTCGGACTGGTTTATTTCTCAATTGGCTTCGATTCCTGCCTCGGAGTTCAACTCTTCATAGAATATTTTTTCCCCATTTGAATATTATGCCATGTCGGACTGGTTTAATTCTCAATGGGCCTCGATTCCTGACCAGAGGTCAGACTTTTATAAAATATTTTTTTCCATTTGAATATTATTCCATGTCGGACTGCCTTATATATTAATTGGCATCGATTTCTGATTCAGAGGTCAGCTTTTTATTGAACATTTTTCCCCATTTGAATATTATATCATATCGGACTGGTTTATTTCTCGATGGGCATCGATTCCTGACTCGGAGTTCAACCTTTTATTGAATACTTTTCTCCATTTGAATTTTATTCCGTTTCGGATTTGTTTAATTTTCAATTTGTTCTTGATTCATGACCAGAGGTCAAATTTTCATAGAATATTTTTTCCCCATTTGAATATTATTCCATGTCGGACTAGTTTAATTGTCAATTTACGTAGATTCCTGACTCAGAGGTCAGCCTTTTCGAGAATATATTTTTTCCATATGAATATTATTCCGTGTCGGACTGGTTTAATTGTCAATTGGCCTCGATTCCTGACCAGAGATCTGACTTTTATAAAATATTTTTTTCCCATTTGAATATTATTCCATGTCGGACTGGCTTAATTGTCAATTGGCCTCGATTCCCGATTCAGAGATCAGCCTTTTAGAGAATATATTTTTCTCATATGAATATTATACCATGTCGGACTGGCTTAATTCTCAATTTGCCTCGATTCCTGACTCGGAGTTCAATTCTTTATAGAATATTTTTTCCCATTTGAATATTATTCCATGTCGGAATGGTTTAGTCCTTAATTGGAATCGTTTTCTGATTCAGAGGTCAGCTTTCTATAGAATATTTTTTCCCCATTTGAATATTATTCCATATCGGACTGGTTTCATTCTCAATTGGCCTCGATTCTGACCAGAGGTCAGACTCTTATATAATTTTTTTCCAATTTGAATATTATTCCATTTCGGACTGGTTTATTTCTCAATTGGCATCGATTCCTGCCTCGGAGTTCAACACTTTATAGAATATTTTTTCCCCATTTAATGATTATACCATATAGGACTGGTTCAATTATCAATTTACCTAGATTCCTGACTCAGATGTCAGCCTTTTCGAGAATATATTTTTCCCATATGAATATTATTCCATGTCGGACTGGTTTAATTCTCAATGGGCCTCGATTCCTGACCAGAGGTCAGACTCTAATATAATATTTTTTTCCTATTTGAATATTATTCCATTTCGGACTGCCTTATTTCTCAATTGGCATCGATTCCTGATTCGGAGTTAAACTCTTTATTGAATATTTTTTCCCCATTTGAACTTTATTCCATATCGGACTGGTTTATTTCTCAATGGACATTAATGCCTGACTAAAAGTTCAACCTTAAATCGGACTGGTTAAATTCTCAATTGGCCTCGATTCCTGACTCGGAGTTCAACCTTTTATTGAATTATTTTCCCCCATTTGAATATTATTCCATATCGGACTGGCTTAATTGTCAATTGGCCTCGATTCCCGATTCAGAGATCAGCCTTTTAGAGAATATATTTTTCTCATATGAATATTATACCATGTCGGACTGGCTTAATTCTCAATGGGCCTCGATTCCTGACTCGGAGTTCAATTCTTTATAGAATATTTTTCCCATTTGAATATTATTCCATGTCGGAATGGTTTAGTCCTTAATTGACATCGTTTTCTGATTCAGAGGTCAGCTTTTTATAGAATATTTTTTCCCCATTTGAATATTATTCCATATCGGACTGGTTTCATTCTCAATTGGCCTCGATTCTGACCAGAGGTCAGACTCTTATATAATTTTTTTCCAATTTGAATATTATTACATTTCGGACTGGTTTATTTCTCAATTGGCATCGATTCCTGCCTCGGAGTTCAACACTTTATAGAATATTTTTCCCCATTTAATGATTATACCATATAGGACTGGTTCAATTATCAATTTACCTAGATTCCTGACTCAGGTGTCAGCCTTTTCGAGAATATATTTTTCCCATATGAATATTATTCCATGTCGGACTGGTTTAATTCTCAATGGGCCTCGATTCCTGACCAGAGGTCAGACTCTAATATAATATTTTTTTCCTATTTGAATATTATTCCATTTCGGACTGGCTTATTTCTCAATTGGCATCGATTCCTGATTCGGAGTTAAACTCTTTATTGAATATTTTTTCCCCATTTGAACTTTATTCCATATCGGACTGGTTTATTTCTCAATGGACATTAATGCCTGACTAAGAGTTCAACCTTAAATCGGACTGGTTAAATTCTCAATTGGCCTCGATTCCTGACTCGGAGTTCAACCTTTTATTGAATTATTTTCCCCCATTTGAATTTTATTCCATATCGGACTGTCTTAATTGTCAATTTGTTCTTGATTCCTTACAAAAGGACATCCTTTCATAATATAATTTTGCCCCATTTGAATATTATTCCATGCCGGACTGGTTTAATTCTCAGAGTGCCTCGATTCCTGACTCAGAGGTCAGACTTTTATAATATAATATTGCCCCATTTGAATATTATTCCATGTCGGACTGGTTTAGTTCTCAATGGGCCTCGATTCCTGACTCAGAGGTCAGACTTTGATAATATAATTCTGCCCCATTTGAATATTATTCCATGTCGGACTGGTTAAATTCTCAATTTGTTCTTGATTCCTGACCAGAGGTCAGACTTTAATAAAATATTTTTTCCCCATTTGAATATTATTTCATATTGGACTGGTTTATTTCTCAATAAGAATCGATTCCTGACTCTGTGGTCAGACTTTTATAAAATATTTATTCCCCATTTGAATATTTTTCCATGTCGGACTGGTTAAATTCTCAATAGGCCTCGATTCCCGATTCAGAGATCTGCCTTTTAAAGAATTTATTTTTCCCATATGCATATTATACCATGTCGGACTGGCTAAGTTCTCAATGGGCCTCGATTCCTTATCAGAGGTCAGAATTTTATAAAATATTTTTTTCCCATTTGAATATTATTCCATTTCGGACTGCCTTATTTCTCAATTGGCATCGATTCCTGACTCGGAGTTCAACCTTTTTTTGAATATTTTTCACCATTTGAATTTTATTCCATATCGGACTGGCTTAATTGTCAATTTGTTCTTGATTCCCGACCAGAGGACATCCATTCATAATATAATTTTGCCCCATTTGAATATTATTCCATGTCGGACTGGTTTAATTCTCAATTTACCTCGATTCCTGACCAGAGGCCATCCTTTCATAATATAATTTTGCCCCATTTGAATATTATTCCATGTCGGACTGGTTTAAATCTCAATTTGCCTCGATTACTGACCAGGGGTCAGGTTTTTATAAAATATTTTTCCCCATTTAAATATTATTGCATATCGGACTGGTTTAATTCTCAATTTGTCTCGATTCCTGACTCAGAGGTCAGACTTTTATGATATTATTTTGCCCCATTTGAATATTATTCCATTTCGGACTGCATTATTTCTCAATTGGCATCGATTCCTGACTCGGAGTTCAACCTTTTATTGAAGATTTTTTCCTCACTTGAATTTTATTCCATATCGGACTGGCTTAGTTCTCAATATGTTCTTGATTCCTGACCAGAGGCCATCCTTTCATAATATAATTTTGCCCCATTTGAATATTATTCCATGTCGGACTGGTTTAATTCTCAATTTGCCTCGATTCCTGACCAGAGGCCATCCTTTCATAATATAATTTTGCCCCATTTGAATATTATTCCATGTCGGACTGGTTTAATTCTCCATTTTTCTTGATTCCTGACCAGGGGTAATACTTTTGTAAAATATTTTTCCCCATTTGAATATTATTGCATATCGGACTGGTTTATTTATCAATTTGTTCTTCATAACTGACCAGAGGTCATTCTCTATTGGCCTCGATTCCTGACCAGGGGTCAGACTTTTATAAAATATTTTTTTCCCATTTGAATATTATTCCATTTCGGACTGCATTATTTCTCAATTGGCATCGATTCCTGACTCGGAGTTCAACCTTTTATTGAACATTTTTTCCTCACTTGAATTTTATTCCATATCGGACTGGCTTAATTGTCAATATATTCTTGATTCCTGACCAGAGAACATCCTTTTATAATATTATTTTGGTCCATTTGAATATTATTCCATGTCGGACTGGTTTAATTCTCAATTGGCATCGATTCCTGACTCGGAGTTCAACCTTTTATTGAAGATTTTTTCCTCACTTGAATTTTATTCCATATCGGACTGGCTTAGTTCTCAATATGTTCTTGATTCCTGACCAGAGGCCATCCTTTCATAATATAATTTTGCCCCATTTGAATATTATTCCATGTCGGACTGGTTTAATTCTCAATTTGCCTCGATTCCTGACCAGAGGCCATCCTTTCATAATATAATTTTGCCCCATTTGAATATTATTCCATGTCGGACTGGTTTAATTCTCCATTTTTCTTGATTCCTGACCAGGGGTAATACTTTTGTAAAATATTTTTCCCCATTTGAATATTATTGCATATCGGACTGGTTTATTTATCAATTTGTTCTTCATAACTGACCAGAGGTCATTCTCTATTGGCCTCGATTCCTGACCAGGGGTCAGACTTTTATAAAATATTTTTTTCCCATTTGAATATTATTCCATTTCGGACTGCATTATTTCTCAATTGGCATCGATTCCTGACTCGGAGTTCAACCTTTTATTGAACATTTTTTCCTCACTTGAATTTTATTCCATATCGGACTGGCTTAATTGTCAATATATTCTTGATTCCTGACCAGAGAACATCCTTTTATAATATTATTTTGGTCCATTTGAATATTATTCCATGTCGGACTGGTTTAATTCTCAATTGGCCTCGATTCCTGACCAGGGGTCAGGTTTTTATAAAATATTTTTCCCCATTTAAATATTATTGCATATCGGACTGGTTTATTTATCAATTTGTTGTTCATTACTGACCAGAGGTCATTCTCAATTGGCCTGGATTCCTGATCAGAGGTCAGAATTTTATAAAAGATTTTTTTCCCATTTGAATATTATTCCATTTCGGACTGCCTTATTTCTCAATTGGCATCGATTCCTGACTCGGAGTTCAACCTTTTTTTGAATATTTTTTCACCATTTGAATTTTATTCCATATCGGACTGGCTTAATTATCGATTGGCCTCTATTCCTGACAAGAGGTCAGCCTTTAATAGATTTTTTTTGTCCATTTGAATATTATTCCATTTCGGACTGCCTTATTTCTCAATTGGCATCGATTCCTGACTCGGAGCTCAACCTTTTTTTGAATATTTTTTCACCATTTGAATTTTATTCCATATCGGTCTGGCTTAATTGTCAATTTGTTCTTGATTCCTGACCAGAGGACATCCATTCATAATATAATTTTGCCCCATTTGAATATTATTCCATGTCGGACTGGTTTAATTCTCAATTTGCCTCGATTCCTGACCAGAGGCCATCCTTTCATAATATAATTTTGCCCCATTTGAATATTATTCCATGTCGGACTGGTTTAATTCTCAATTTGTCTCGATTCCTGACTCAGAGGTCAGACTTTTATAATATAATTTTGTCCCATTTGAATTTTATTCCATGTCGGACTGGTTTATATCTTAATTGGCATCGATTTCTGATTCAGAGGTCAGCTTTTTATTGAACATTTTCCCCATTTGAATATTATATCATATCGGACTGGTTTATTTCTCAATAGGCATCGATTCCTGACTCGGAGTTCAACCTTTTATTAAATAGTTTTCTCCATTTGAATTTTATTCCATTTCGGATTTGTTTAATTCTCAATTTGTTCTTGATTCATGACTAGAGGTCAGTTTTTCATAGAATACTTTTTCCCCAATTGAATGTTGTTCCATGTCGGATTGGTTTAATTCTTAATTTGCATCGATTCCTGACCAAAGGTCAGACTCACTTATAAAATTTTGTTCCCATTTAAATATTATTCCACATGAATATTATTCCATGTCGGACTGGTTTCATTCTCAATGGGCCTCGACTCCTGACCAGAGGTCAGACTTTTATAAAATATTTTTTTCCCATTTAAATATTATTCCATTTCGGACTGCATTATTTCTCAATTGGCATCGATTCCTGACTCGGATTTCAACCTTTTATTGAACATTTTTTCCTCACTTGAATTTTATTCCATATCGGACTGGCTTAATTGTCAATATGTTCTTGATTTCTGACCAGAGGACGTCCTTTTATAATATTATTTTAGTCCATTTGAATATTATTTTATGTCAGACTGGTTTAATTCTCAATTGGCCTCGATTCCTGACCAGGGGTCAGGTTTTTATAAAATATTTTTCCCCATTTAAATATTATTGCATATCGGACTGGTTTATTTATCAATTTGTTGTTCATTACTGACCAGAGGTCATTCTCAATTGGCCTGGATTCCTGATCAGAGGTCAGAATTTTATAAAATATTTTTTTCCCATTTGAATATTATTCCATTTCTGACTGCATTATTTCTCAATTGGCATCGATTCCTGACTCGGATTTCAACCTTTTATTGAACATTTTTTCCTCACTTGAATTTTATTCCATATCGGACTGGCTTAATTGTCAATATGTTCTTGATTCCTGACCAGAGGACATCCTTTTATAATATTATTTTAGTCCATTTGAATATTATTTTATGTCAGACTGGTTTAATTCTCAATTGGCCTCGATTCCTGACCAGGGGTCAGGTTTTTATAAAGTATTTTCCCCCATTTAAATATTATTGCATATCGGACTGGTTTATTTATCAATTTGTTGTTCATTACTGACCAGAGGTCATTCTCAATTGGCCTGGATTCCTGATCAGAGGTCAGAATTTTATAAAATATTTTTTCCCCATTTGAATATTATTCCATTTCTGACTGCATTATTTCTCAATTGGCATCGATTCCTGACTCGGATTTCAACCTTTTATTGAACATTTTTTCACCATTTGAATTTTATTCCACTGGCTTAATTGTCAATTTGTTCTTGATTCCTGACCAGAGGACATCCATTCATAATATGATTTTGTCCCATTTGAATTTTATTCCATGTCGGACTGGTTTAATTCTCAATTGGCCTCGATTCCTGAGCAAGGGTAATACTTTTATAAAATATTTTTCCCCATTTGAATTTTATTGCATATCGGACTGGTTTATTTATCAATTTTTTCTTCATTACTGACCAGAGGTCATTCTCTATTGGCCTCGATTCCTGACCAGGGGTCAGACTTTTATAAAATATTTTTTTCCCATTTGAATATTATTCCATTTCGGACTGCATTATTTCTCAATTGGCATCGATTCCTGAGCAAGGGTAATACTTTTATAAAATATTTTTCCCCATTTGAATTTTATTCCATATCCGACTGGCTTAATTATCGATTGGCCTCTATTCCTGACAAGAGGTCAGCCTTTAATAGATTTTTTTTGCCCATTTGAATATTATTCCATTTCGGACTGCCTTATTTCTCAATTGGCATCGATTCCTGACTCGGAGTTCAACCTTTTTTTGAATATTTTTTCACCATTTGAATTTTATTCCATATCGGTCTGGCTTAATTGTCAATTTGTTCTTGATTCCTGACCAGAGGACATCCATTCATAATATAATTTTGCCCCATTTGAATATTATTCCATGTCGGACTGGTTTAATTCTCAATTTGCCTCGATTTCTGACCAGAGGCCATCCTTTCATAATATAATTTTGCCCCATTTGAATATTATTCCATGTCGGACTGGTTTAATTCTCAATTTGTCTCGATTCCTGACTCAGAGGTCAGACTTTTATAATATAATTTTGTCCCATTTGAATTTTATTCCATGTCGGACTGGTTTATATCTTAATTGGCATCGATTTCTGATTCAGAGGTCAGCTTTTTATTGAACATTTTCCCCATTTGAATATTATATCATATCGGACTGGTTTATTTCTCAATGGGCATCGATTCCTGACTCGGAGTTCAACCTTTTATTAAATAGTTTTCTCCATTTGAATTTTATTCCATTTCGGATTTGTTTAATTCTCAATTTGTTCTTGATTCATGACTAGAGGTCAGTTTTTCATAGAATACTTTTTCCCCAATTGAATGTTGTTCCATGTGGGATTGGTTTAATTCTTAATTTGCATCGATTCCTGACCAAAGGTCAGACTCACATATAAAATTTTGTTCCCATTTAAATATTATTCCACATGAATATTATTCCATGTCGGACTGGTTTCATTCTCAATGGGCCTCGACTCCTGACCAGAGGTCAGACTTTTATAAAATATTTTTTTCCCATTTAAATATTATTCCATTTCGGACTGCATTATTTCTCAATTGGCATCGATTCCTGACTCGGATTTCAACCTTTTATTGAACATTTTTTCCTCACTTGAATTTTATTCCATATCGGACTGGCTTAATTGTCAATATGTTCTTGATTCCTGACCAGAGGGCGTCCTTTTATAATATTATTTTAGTCCATTTGAATATTATTTTATGTCAGACTGGTTTAATTCTCAATTGGCCTCGATTCCTGACCAGGGGTCAGGTTTTTATAAAATATTTTTCCCCATTTAAATATTATTGCATATCGGACTGGTTTATTTATCAATTTGTTGTTCATTACTGACCAGAGGTCATTCTCAATTGGCCTGGATTCCTGATCAGAGGTCAGAATTTTATAAAATATTTTTTTCCCATTTGAATATTATTCCATTTCTGACTGCATTATTTCTCAATTGGCATCGATTCCTGACTCAGATTTCAACCTTTTATTGAACATTTTTTCACCATTTGAATTTTATTCCACTGGCTTAATTGTCAATTTGTTCTTGATTCCTGACCAGAGGACATCCATTCATAATATAATTTTGTCCCATTTGAATTTTATTCCATGTCGGACTGGTTTAATTCTCAATTGGCCTCGATTCCTGAGCAAGGGTAATACTTTTATAAAATATTTTTCCCCATTTGAATTTTATTGCATATCGGACTGGTTTATTTATCAATTTTTTCTTCATTACTGACCAGAGGTCATTCTCTATTGGCCTCGATTCCTGACCAGGGGTCAGACTTTTATAAAATATTTTTTTCCCATTTGAATTTTATTCCATTTCGGATTTGTTTAATTCTCAATTTGTTCTTGATTCATGACTAGAGGTCAGTTTTTCATAGAATACTTTTTCCCCAATTGAATGTTGTTCCATGTCGGATTGGTTTAATTCTTAATTTGCATCGATTCCTGACCAAAGGTCAGACTCACATATACAATTTTGTTCCCATTTAAATATTATTCCACATGAATATTATTCCATGTCGGACTGGTTTCATTCTCAATGGGCCTCGACTCCTGACCAGAGGTCAGACTTTTATAAAATATTTTTTTCCCATTTAAATATTATTCCATTTCGGACTGCATTATTTCTCAATTGGCATCGATTCCTGACTCGGATTTCAACCTTTTATTGAACATTTTTCCTCACTTGAATTTTATTCCATATCGGACTGGCTTAATTGTCAATATGTTCTTGATTCCTGACCAGAGGACATCCTTTTATAATATTATTTTAGTCCATTTGAATATTATTTTATGTCAGACTGGTTTAATTCTCAATTGGCCTCGATTCCTGACCAGGGGTCAGGTTTTTATAAAATATTTTTTCCCATTTAAATATTATTGCATATCGGACTGGTTTATTTATCAATTTGTTCTTCATTACTGACCAGAGGTCATTCTCAATTGGCCTGGATTTCTGATCAGAGGTCAGAATTTTATAAAATATTTTTTTCCCATTTGAATATTATTCCATTTCGGACTGCCTTATTTCTCAATTGGCATCGATTCCTGACTCGGAGTTCAACCTTTTGTTGCACATTTTTCCCCATTTGAATTTTATTCCATATCCGACTGGCTTAATTATCGATTGGCCTCTATTCCTGACAAGAGGTCAGCCTTTAATAAATTTTTTTTAGTCCATTTGAATATTATTCCATGTCGGACTGGTTTAATTCTCAATTTGCCTCGATTCCTGACCAGAGGCCATCCTTTCATAATATAATTTTGCCCCATTTGAATATTATTCCATGTCGGACTGGTTTAATTCTCAATTTGTCTCGATTCCTGACTCAGAGGTCAGACTTTTATAATATAATTTTGTCCCATTTGAATTTTATTCCATGTCGGACTGGTTTAATTCTCAATTGGCCTCGATTCCTGACCAAGGGTAATACTTTTGTAAAATATTTTTCCCCATTTGAACATTATTGCATATCGGACTGGTTTATTTATCAATTTGTTCTTCATAACTGACCAGAGGTCATTCTCTATTGGCCTCGATTAATGACCAGGGGTCAGAATTTTATAAAATATTTTTTTTCCCATTTGAATTTTATTCCATGTCGGACTGGTTTATATCTTAATTGGCATCGATTTCTGATTC
Source organism: Scaptodrosophila latifasciaeformis (assembly GCA_037075145.1). Taxonomy (NCBI): domain Eukaryota; kingdom Metazoa; phylum Arthropoda; class Insecta; order Diptera; family Drosophilidae; genus Scaptodrosophila; species Scaptodrosophila latifasciaeformis. The sequence goes on along the minus strand of JBAMCM010000700.1, from coordinate 58,487 downwards.
AGAGGTCAGCTTTTTATTGAACATTTTCCCCATTTGAATATTATATCATATCGGACTGGTTTATTTCTCAATGGGCATCGATTCCTGACTCGGAGTTCAACCTTTTATTAAATAGTTTTCTCCATTTGAATTTTATTCCATTTCGGATTTGTTTAATTCTCAATTTGTTCTTGATTCATGACTAGAGGTCAGTTTTTCATAGAATACTTTTTCCCCAATTGAATGTTGTTCCATGTCGGATTGGTTTAATTCTTAATTCGCATCGATTCCTGACCAAAGGTCAGACTCACATATACAATTTTGTTCCCATTTAAATATTATTCCACATGAATATTATTCCATGTCGGACTGGTTTCATTCTCAATGGGCCTCGACTCCTGACCAGAGGTCAGACTTTTATAAAATATTTTTTTCCCATTTGAATATTATTCCATTTCGGACTGCATTATTTCTCAATTGGCATCGATCCCTGACTCGGATTTCAACCTTTTATTGAACATTTTTTCCTCACTTGAATTTTATTCCATATCGGACTGGCTTAATTGTCAATTTGTTCTTGATTCCTGACCAGAGGACATCCATTCATAATATAATTTTGCCCCATTTGAATATTATTCCATGTCGGACTGGTTTAATTCTCAATTTGTCTTGATTCCTGACCAGAGGACATCCATTTATAATATTATTTTGGTCCATTTGAATATTATTCCATGTCAGACTGGTTTAATTCTCAATTGGCCTCGATTCCTGACCAGGGGTCAGCCTTTAATAGATTTTTTTTGTCCATTTGAATATTATTCCATTTCGGACTGCCTTATTTCTCAATTGGCATCGATTCCTGACTCGGAGCTCAACCTTTTTTTGAATATTTTTTCACCATTTGAATTTTATTCCATATCGGTCTGGCTTAATTGTCAATTTGTTCTTGATTCCTGACCAGAGGACATCCATTCATAATATAATTTTGCCCCATTTGAATATTATTCCATGTCGGACTGGTTTAATTCTCAATTTGCCTCGATTCCTGACCAGAGGCCATCCTTTCATAATATAATTTTGCCCCATTTGAATATTATTCCATGTCGGACTGGTTTAATTCTCAATTTGTCTCGATTCCTGACTCAGAGGTCAGACTTTTATAATATAATTTTGTCCCATTTGAATTTTATTCCATGTCGGACTGGTTTAATTCTCAATTGGCCTCGATTCCTGAGCAAGGGTAATACTTTTATAAAATATTTTTCCCCATTTGAATTTTATTGCATATCGGACTGGTTTATTTATCAATTTTTTCTTCATTACTGACCAGAGGTCATTCTCTATTGGCCTCGATTCCTGACCAGGGGTCAGACTTTTATAAAATATTTTTTTCCCATTTGAATATTATTCCATTTCGGACTGCATTATTTCTCAATTGGCATCGATTCCTGAGCAAGGGTAATACTTTTATAAAATATTTTTCCCCATTTGAATTTTATTCCATATCCGACTGGCTTAATTATCGATTGGCCTCTATTCCTGACAAGAGGTCAGCCTTTAATAGATTTTTTTTGCCCATTTGAATATTATTCCATTTCGGACTGCCTTATTTCTCAATTGGCATCGATTCCTGACTCGGAGTTCAACCTTTTTTTGAATATTTTTTCACCATTTGAATTTTATTCCATATCGGTCTGGCTTAATTGTCAATTTGTTCTTGATTCCTGACCAGAGGACATCCATTCATAATATAATTTTGCCCCATTTGAATATTATTCCATGTCGGACTGGTTTAATTCTCAATTTGCCTCGATTTCTGACCAGAGGCCATCCTTTCATAATATAATTTTGCCCCATTTGAATATTATTCCATGTCGGACTGGTTTAATTCTCAATTTGTCTCGATTCCTGACTCAGAGGTCAGACTTTTATAATATAATTTTGTCCCATTTGAATTTTATTCCATGTCGGACTGGTTTATATCTTAATTGGCATCGATTTCTGATTCAGAGGTCAGCTTTTTATTGAACATTTTCCCCATTTGAATATTATATCATATCGGACTGGTTTATTTCTCAATGGGCATCGATTCCTGACTCGGAGTTCAACCTTTTATTAAATAGTTTTCTCCATTTGAATTTTATTCCATTTCGGATTTGTTTAATTCTCAATTTGTTCTTGATTCATGATTAGAGGTCAGTTTTTCATAGAATACTTTTTCCCCAATTGAATGTTGTTCCATGTGGGATTGGTTTAATTCTTAATTTGCATCGATTCCTGACCAAAGGTCAGACTCACATATAAAATTTTGTTCCCATTTAAATATTATTCCACATGAATATTATTCCATGTCGGACTGGTTTCATTCTCAATGGGCCTCGACTCCTGACCAGAGGTCAGACTTTTATAAAATATTTTTTTCCCATTTAAATATTATTCCATTTCGGACTGCATTATTTCTCAATTGGCATCGATTCCTGACTCGGATTTCAACCTTTTATTGAACATTTTTTCCTCACTTGAATTTTATTCCATATCGGACTGGCTTAATTGTCAATATGTTCTTGATTCCTGACCAGAGGACGTCCTTTTATAATATTATTTTAGTCCATTTGAATATTATTTTATGTCAGACTGGTTTAATTCTCAATTGGCCTCGATTCCTGACCAGGGGTCAGGTTTTTATAAAATATTTTTCCCCATTTAAATATTATTGCATATCGGACTGGTTTATTTATCAATTTGTTGTTCATTACTGACCAGAGGTCATTCTCAATTGGCCTGGATTCCTGATCAGAGGTCAGAATTTTATAAAATATTTTTTTCCCATTTGAATATTATTCCATTTCTGACTGCATTATTTCTCAATTGGCATCGATTCCTGACTCGGATTTCAACCTTTTATTGAACATTTTTTCACCATTTGAATTTTATTCCACTGGCTTAATTGTCAATTTGTTCTTGATTCCTGACCAGAGGACATCCATTCATAATATAATTTTGTCCCATTTGAATTTTATTCCATGTCGGACTGGTTTAATTCTCAATTGGCCTCGATTCCTGAGCAAGGGTAATACTTTTATAAAATATTTTTCCCCATTTGAATTTTATTGCATATCGGACTGGTTTATTTATCAATTTTTTCTTCATTACTGACCAGAGGTCATTCTCTATTGGCCTCGATTCCTGACCAGGGGTCAGACTTTTATAAAATATTTTTTTCCCATTTGAATTTTATTCCATTTCGGATTTGTTTAATTCTCAATTTGTTCTTGATTCATGACTAGAGGTCAGTTTTTCATAGAATACTTTTTCCCCAATTGAATGTTGTTCCATGTCGGATTGGTTTAATTCTTAATTTGCATCGATTCCTGACCAAAGGTCAGACTCACATATAAAATTTTGTTCCCATTTAAATATTATTCCACATGAATATTATTCCATGTCGGACTGGTTTCATTCTCAATGGGCCTCGACTCCTGACCAGAGGTCAGACTTTTATAAAATATTTTTTTCCCATTTAAATATTATTCCATTTCGGACTGCATTATTTCTCAATTGGCATCGATTCCTGACTCGGATTTCAACCTTTTATTGAACATTTTTCCTCACTTGAATTTTATTCCATATCGGACTGGCTTAATTGTCAATATGTTCTTGATTCCTGACCAGAGGACATCCTTTTATAATATTATTTTAGTCCATTTGAATATTATTTTATGTCAGACTGGTTTAATTCTCAATTGGCCTCGATTCCTGACCAGGGGTCAGGTTTTTATAAAATATTTTTTCCCATTTAAATATTATTGCATATCGGACTGGTTTATTTATCAATTTGTTCTTCATTACTGACCAGAGGTCATTCTCAATTGGCCTGGATTCCTGATCAGAGGTCAGAATTTTATAAAATATTTTTTTCCCATTTGAATATTATTCCATTTCGGACTGCCTTATTTCTCAATTGGCATCGATTCCTGACTCGGAGTTCAACCTTTTGTTGCACATTTTTCCCCATTTGAATTTTATTCCATATCCGACTGGCTTAATTATCGATTGGCCTCTATTCCTGACAAGAGGTCAGCCTTTAATAAATTTTTTTTTGCCCATTTGAATATTATTCCATGTCGGACTGGTTTAATTCTCAATTTGCCTCGATTCCTGACCAGAGGCCATCCTTTCATAATATAATTTTGCCCCATTTGAATATTATTCCATGTCGGACTGGTTTAATTCTCAATTTGTCTCGATTCCTGACTCAGAGGTCAGACTTTTATAATATAATTTTGTCCCATTTGAATTTTATTCCATGTCGGACTGGTTTAATTCTCAATTGGCCTCGATTCCTGACCAAGGGTAATACTTTTGTAAAATATTTTTCCCCATTTGAACATTATTGCATATCGGACTGGTTTATTTATCAATTTGTTCTTCATAACTGACCAGAGGTCATTCTCTATTGGCCTCGATTCCTGACCAGGGGTCAGAATTTTATAAAATATTTTTTTCCCCATTTGAATATTATTCCATTTCGGACTGCATTATTTCTCAATTGGCATCGATCCCTGACTCGGATTTCAACCTTTTATTGAACATTTTTTCCTCACTTGAATTTTATTCCATATCGGACTGGCTTAATTGTCAATATGTTCTTGATTCCTGACCAGAGGACATCCATTTATAATATTATTTTGGTCCATTTGAATATTATTCCATGTCAGACTGGTTTAATTCTCAATTGGCCTCGATTCCTGAGCAAGGGTAATACTTTTATAAAATATTTTTCCCCATTTGAATTTTATTGCATATCGGACTGGTTTATTTATCAATTTTTTCTTCATTACTGACCAGAGGTCATTCTCTATTGGCCTCGATTCCTGACCAGGGGTCAGACTTTTATAAAATATTTTTTTCCCATTTGAATATTATTCCATTTCGGACTGCCTTATTTCTCAATTGGCATCGATTCCTGACCAGGGGTCAGGTTTTTATAAAATATTTTTCCCCATTTAAATATTATTGCATATCGGACTGGTTTATTTATCAATTTGTTGTTCATTACTGACCAGAGGTCATTCTCAATTGGCCTGGATTCCTGATCAGAGGTCAGAATTTTATAAAATATTTTTTTCCCATTTGAATATTATTCCATTTCTGACTGCATTATTTCTCAATTGGCATCGATTCCTGACTCGGATTTCAACCTTTTATTGAACATTTTTTCACCATTTGAATTTTATTCCACTGGCTTAATTGTCAATTTGTTCTTGATTCCTGACCAGAGGACATCCATTCATAATATAATTTTGTCCCATTTGAATTTTATTCCATGTCGGACTGGTTTAATTCTCAATTGGCCTCGATTCCTGAGCAAGGGTAATACTTTTATAAAATATTTTTCCCCATTTGAATTTTATTGCATATCGGACTGGTTTATTTATCAATTTTTTCTTCATTACTGACCAGAGGTCATTCTCTATTGGCCTCGATTCCTGACCAGGGGTCAGACTTTTATAAAATATTTTTTTCCCATTTGAATTTTATTCCATTTCGGATTTGTTTAATTCTCAATTTGTTCTTGATTCATGACTAGAGGTCAGTTTTTCATAGAATACTTTTTCCCCAATTGAATGTTGTTCCATGTCGGATTGGTTTAATTCTTAATTTGCATCGATTCCTGACCAAAGGTCAGACTCACATATACAATTTTGTTCCCATTTAAATATTATTCCACATGAATATTATTCCATGTCGGACTGGTTTCATTCTCAATGGGCCTCGACTCCTGACCAGAGGTCAGACTTTTATAAAATATTTTTTTCCCATTTAAATATTATTCCATTTCGGACTGCATTATTTCTCAATTGGCATCGATTCCTGACTCGGATTTCAACCTTTTATTGAACATTTTTCCTCACTTGAATTTTATTCCATATCGGACTGGCTTAATTGTCAATATGTTCTTGATTCCTGACCAGAGGACATCCTTTTATAATATTATTTTAGTCCATTTGAATATTATTTTATGTCAGACTGGTTTAATTCTCAATTGGCCTCGATTCCTGACCAGGGGTCAGGTTTTTATAAAATATTTTTTCCCATTTAAATATTATTGCATATCGGACTGGTTTATTTATCAATTTGTTCTTCATTACTGACCAGAGGTCATTCTCAATTGGCCTGGATTCCTGATCAGAGGTCAGAATTTTATAAAATATTTTTTTCCCATTTGAATATTATTCCATTTCGGACTGCCTTATTTCTCAATTGGCATCGATTCCTGACTCGGAGTTCAACCTTTTGTTGCACATTTTTCCCCATTTGAATTTTATTCCATATCCGACTGGCTTAATTAACGATTGGCCTCTATTCCTGACAAGAGGTCAGCCTTTAATAAATTTTTTTTTGCCCATTTGAATATTATTCCATGTCGGACTGGTTTAATTCTCAATTTGCCTCGATTCCTGACCAGAGGCCATCCTTTCATAATATAATTTTGCCCCATTTGAATATTATTCCATGTCGGACTGGTTTAATTCTCAATTTGTCTCGATTCCTGACTCAGAGGTCAGACTTTTATAATATAATTTTGTCCCATTTGAATTTTATTCCATGTCGGACTGGTTTAATTCTCAATTGGCATCGATTCCTGACCAAGGGTAATACTTTTGTAAAATATTTTTCCCCATTTGAACATTATTGCATATCGGACTGGTTTATTTATCAATTTGTTCTTCATAACTGACCAGAGGTCATTCTCTATTGGCCTCGATTCCTGACCAGGGGTCAGAATTTTATAAAATATTTTTTTTCCCATTTGAATATTATTCCATTTCGGACTGCATTATTTCTCAATTGGCATCGATCCCTGACTCGGATTTCAACCTTTTATTGAACATTTTTTCCTCACTTGAATTTTATTCCATATCGGACTGGCTTAATTGTCAATATGTTCTTGATTCCTGACCAGAGGACATCCATTTATAATATTATTTTGGTCCATTTGAATATTATTCCATGTCAGACTGGTTTAATTCTCAATTGGCCTCGATTCCTGACCAGGGTTCAGGTTTTTATAAAATATTTTTTCCCATTTAAATATTATTGCATATCAGACTGGTTTATTTATCAATTTGTTCTTCATTACTGACCAGAGGTCATTCTCAATTGGCCTGGATTCCTGATCAGAGGTCAGAATTTTATAAAATATTTTTTTCCCATTTGAATATTATTCCATTTCGGACTGCCTTATTTCTCAATTGGCATCGATTCCTGACTCGGAGTTCAACCTTTTGTTGCACATTTTTCCCCATTTGAATTTTATTCCATATCCGACTGGCTTAATTATCGATTGGCCTCTATTCCTGACAAGAGGTCAGCCTTTAATAAATTTTTTTTTGCCCATTTGAATATTATTCCATGTCGGACTGGTTTAATTCTCAATTTGCCTCGATTCCTGACCAGAGGCCATCCTTTCATAATATAATTTTGCCCCATTTGAATATTATTCCATGTCGGACTGGTTTAATTCTCAATTTGTCTCGATTCCTGACTCAGAGGTCAGACTTTTTTAATATAATTTTGTCCCATTTGAATTTTATTCCATGTCGGACTGGTTTAATTCTCAATTGGCCTCGATTCCTGACCAAGGGTAATACTTTTGTAAAATATTTTTCCCCATTTGAATTTTGTTGCATATCGGACTGGTTTATTTATCAATTTGTTCTTCATAACTGACCAGAGGTCATTCTCTATTGGCCTCGATTCCTGACCAGGGGTCAGACTTTTATAAAATATTTTTTTCCCATTTGAATATTATTCCATTTCGGACTGCATTATTTCTCAATTGGCATCGATTCCTGACTCGGAGTTCAACCTTTTATTGCACATTTTTCCCCATTTGAATTTTATTCCATATCCGACTGGCTTAATTATCGATTGGCCTCTATTCCTGACGAGAGGTCAGCCTTTAATAGATTTTTTTTTGCCCATTTGAATATTATTCCATTTCGGACTGCCTTATTTCTCAATTGGCATCGATTCCTGACTCGGAGTTCAACCTTTTTTTGAATATTTTTTCACCATTTGAATTTTATTCCATATCGGACTGGCTTAATTGTCAATTTGTTCTTGATTCCTGACTCAGAGGTCAGACTTTTATGATATAATTTTGCCCCATTTGAATATTATTCCATGTCGGACTGGTTTAATTCTCAATTTGCCTAGATTCCTAACTCAGAGGTCAGACTTTTATAATATAATTTTGCCCCATTTGAATTTTATTCCATGTCGGACTGGTTTATTTCTCAATGGGCATCGATTCCTGACTAGGAGTTCAACCTCTTAGTGAACATTTTTCCCCATTTGAATATTATTCCATATCGGACTGGTTTATTTCTCAATTGGCATCGATTCCTGACCAGGGGTAATACTTTTATTAAATATTTTTCCCCATTTGAATATTACTGCATATCGGACTGGTTTTTTTTTATCAATTTGTTCTTCATTACTGACCAGAGGTCATTCTCTATTGGCCTCGATTCCTGACCAGGGGTCAGACTTTTATAAAATATTTTTTTCCCATTTGAATATTATTCCATTTCGGACTTGTTTATTTGTTAATGGGCATCGATTCCTGACTCGGAGTTCAACCTCTTAGTGAATTTTTTTCCCCCATTTTAATTTCATTCCATATCGGACTGGATTAATTCTCAATTTGTTCTTGATTCCTGATTAAAAGGTCAGCCTTTTATTGAATATTTTTCCCCATTTTAATTTCATTCCATATCGGACTGGTTTATTTCTCAATGGGCATCGATTCCTGACTCGGAGTTCAACCTTTTATTGAACATTTTTTCCCCATTTGAATTTCATTCCATATCGGACTGTTTTAATTGTCGATTGGCCTCTATTCCTGACAAGAGGTCAGCCTTTAATAGATTTTTTTTTTGCCCATTTGAATATTATTCCATATCGGATTGGTTTATTTCTCAATGGGCATCGATTCCTGACTCGGAGTTCAACCTTTTATTGAACATTTTTTCACCATTTGAATTTCATTCCATATCGGACTGGTTTAATTGTCGATTGGCCTCTATTCCTGACAAGAGGTCAGCCTTTAATAGATTTTTTTTGCCCATTTGAATATTATTCCATGTCGGACTGGTTTAATTCTCAGTTTGCCTCGATTCCTAACTCAGAGGTCAGACTTTTATAAAATATTTTTTCCCCATTTGAATTTTATTCCATATCGAACTGGTTTATTTTGTTCTTCATTCCTGACCAGAGGTCAGCCTTTTATAAAATATTTTTTTCCCATTTGAATATTATTCCATATCGGACTGGTTTATTTCTCAATGGTTATCGATTCCTGACCAGAGGTCAGACTTTTATTAAATATTTTTTTCCCATTTGAATGGGACTATTTCGGACTGCCTTATTTCTCAATTGGCATCGATTCCTGACTCGGAGTTCAACCTTTTATTGAACATTTTTGCACCATTTGAATATTATTCCATTTCGGACTGCCTTATTTCTCAATTGGCATCGATTCCTGACTCGGAGTTCAACCTTTTATTGAACATTTTTTCACCATTTGAATTTTATTCCATATCGGACTGGCTTAATTATCAATTTGTTCTTGATTCCTGACCAGAGGACATCCTTTCATAATAAAATTTTGACCCATTTGAATATTATTCCATGTCGGACTGGTTTAATTCTCAGTTTGCCTCGATTCCTGACTCAGAGGTCAGACTTTTATGATAAAATTTTGCCCCATTTGGATATTATTCCATATCGGACTGGTTTATTTCTCAATTTGCCTAGATTCCTGACTCAGAGGTCAGACTTTTATAAAATATTTTTTCTCCATTTGAATTTTATTCCATATCGAACTGGCTTATTTTGTTCTTCATTTGTTCTTCATTCCTGACCAGAGTTCAGCCTTTTATAAAATATTTTTTCCCCATTTGAATATTATTCCATATCGGACTGGTTTAATTCTCAGTTTGCCTCGATTCCTGACTCAGAGGTCAGACTTTTATGATATAATTTTGCCCCATTTGAATATTATTCCATGTCGGACTGGTTTAATTCTCAATTTGTCTCGATTCCTGACTCAGAGGTCAGACTTTTATAAAATATTTTTTCTCCATTTGAATTTTATTCCATATCGAACTGGCTTATTTTGTTCTTCATTTGTTCTTCATTCCTGACCAGAGGTCAGCCTTTTATAAAATATTTTTTCCCCATTTAAATATTATTCCATATCGGACTGGTTTAATTCTCAGTTTGCCTCGATTCCTGACTCAGAGGTCAGACTTTTATGATATAATTTTGCCCCATTTGAATATTCTTCCATGTCGGACTGGTTTAATTCTCAATTTGTCTCGATTCCTGACTCAGAGGTCAGACTTTTATAAAATATTTTTTCCCCATTTGAATTTTATTCCATATCGGACTGCCTTATTTCTCAATAAGCATCGATTCCTGACTCGGAGTTCAACCTTTTTTTGAATATTTTTTCACCATTTGAATTTCATTCCATATTGGACTGGCTTAATTGTCGATTGGCCTCTATTCCTGACAAGAGGTCAGCCTTTAATAGATTTTTTTGCCCATTTGAATATTATTCCATGTCGGACTGGTTTAATTCTCAGTTTGCCTCGATTCCTGACTCAGAGGTCAGACTTTTATGATATTATTTTTCCCCATTTGAATATTATTCCATGTCGGACTGGTTTAATTCTCAATTTGTTCTTGATTCCTGATTAAAAGGTCAGCCTTTTATTGAATATTTTTCCCCATTTGAATATTATTCCATATCTGACTGGTTTCATTTTCAATTTGTTCTTCATTCCTGACCAGAGGTCAGCCTTAAATAAATTATTTTTTCCCCATTTGAATATTATTTCATATCGGACTGGCTTATTTCTCAATAAGCATCGATTCGTGACTCTGTGGTCAGACTTTTATAAAATATTTTTCCCCATTTGAATATTATTCCATATCGGACTAGTTTATTTCTCAATAAGCATCGATTCCTGACTCGGAGTTCAACCTTTTATTGAACATTTTTTCCTCATTTCAATTTCATTCCATATCGGACTGGTTTAATTGTCGATTGGCCTCTATTCCTGACAAGAGGTCAGCCTTTAATAGATTTTTTTTGCCCATTTGAATATTATTCCATGTCGGACTGGTTTAATTCTCAGTTTGCCTCGATTCCTGACTCAGAGGTCAGACTTTTATGATATTATTTTGCCCCATTTGAATATTATTCCATGTCGGACTGGTTTAATTCTCAATTTGTCTCGATTCCTGACTCAGAGGTCAGACTTTTATAAAATATTTTTTCCCATTTGAATTTTATTCCATATCGGACTGGTTTATTTTGTTCTTCATTCGTTCTTCATTCCTGACCAGAGGTCAGCCTTTTATAAAATATTTTTTCCCATTTGAATATTATTCCATATCGGACTGGTTTATTTCTCAATGGGCATCGATTCCTAACTCGGAGTTCAACCTTTTATTGAACATTTTTTCACCATTTGAATATTATTCCATTTCGGACTGCCTTATTTCTCAATTGGCATCGATTCCTGACTCGGAGTTCAACCTTTTATTGAACATTTTTTCACCATTTGAATTTCATTCCATATCGGACTGGCTTAATTGTCGATTGGCCTCTATTCCTGACAAGAGGTCAGCCTTTAATAGATTTTTTTGCCCATTTGAATATTATTCCATGTCGGACTGGTTTAATTCTCAGTTTGCCTCGATTCCTGACTCAGAGGTCAGACTTTTATGATATTATTTTTCCCCATTTGAATATTATTCCATGTCGGACTGGTTTAATTCTCAATTTGTCTCGATTCCTGGCTCAGAGGTCAGACTTTTATAAAATATTTTTTCCCATTTGAATTTTATTCCATATCGGACTGGTTTATTTTGTTCTTCATTCGTTCTTCATTCCTGACCAGAGGTCAGCCTTTTATAAAATATTTTTTCCCATTTGAATATTATTCCATATCGGACTGGTTTATTTCTCAATGGGCATCGATTCCTAACTCGGAGTTCAACCTTTTATTGAACATTTTTTCACCATTTGAATATTATTCCATTTCGGACTGCCTTATTTCTCAATTGGCATCGATTCCTGACTCGGAGTTCAACCTTTTATTGAACATTTTTTCACCATTTGAATTTCATTCCATATCGGACTGGCTTAATTGTCGATTGGCCTCTATTCCTGACAAGAGGTCAGCCTTTAAAAAATTTTTTTTTCCCATTTGAATATTATTCCATGTCGGACTGGTTTAATTCTCAGTTTGCCTCGATTCCTAACTCAGAGGTCAGACTTTTATAAAATATTTTTTCCCCATTTGAATTTTATTCCATATCGAACTGGTTTAATTTGTTCTTCATTCCTGACCAGAGGTCAGCCTTAAATAGATTATTTTTTCCCCATTTGAATATTATTCCATATCGGACTGGCTTATTTCTCAATAAGCATCGATTCCTGACTCTGTGGTCAGACTTTTATAAAATATTTTTCCCCATTTATTTGTTAATGGGCATCGATTCCTGACTCGGAGTTCAACCTCTTAGTGAATTTTTTTCCCCCATTTTAATTTCATTCCATATCGGACTGGTTTAATTCTCAATTTGTTCTTGATTCTTGATTAAAAGGTCAGCCTTTTATTGAATATTTTTCCCCATTTTAATTTCATTCCATATCGGACTGGCTTATTTCTCAATGGGCATCGATTCCTGACTCGGAGTTCAACCTTTTATTGAACATTTTTCCCCATTTGAATTTCATTCCATATCGGACTGGTTTAATTGTCGATTGGCCTCTATTCCTGACAAGAGGTCAGCCTTTAATAGACTTTTTTTTGCCCATTTGAATATTATTCCATATCGGATTGGTTTATTTATCAATCGGCATCGATTCCTGACCAGAGGTCAGACTTTTATTAAATATTTTTTTCCCATTTGAATATTATTCCATTTCGGACTGCCTTATTTCTCAATTGGCATCGATTCCTGACTCGGAGTTCAACCTTTTATTGAACATTTTTTCACCATTTGAATTTTATTCCATATCGGACTGGCTTAATTATCAATTTGTTCTTGATTCCTGACCAGAGGACATCCTTTCATAATAAAATTTTGACCCATTTGAATATTATTCCATGTCGGACTGGTTTAATTCTCAGTTTGCCTCGATTCCTGACTCAGAGGTCAGACTTTTATGATAAAATTTTGCCCCATTTGAATATTATTCCATATCGGACTGGTTTAATTCTCAATTTACCTAGATTCCTGACTTAGAGGTCAGACTTTTATAAAATATTTTTTCTCCATTTGAATTTTATTCCATATCGAACTGGCTTATTTTGTTCTTCATTTGTTCTTCATTCCTGACCAGAGGTCAGCCTTTTATAAAATATTTTTTCCCCATTTGAATATTATTCCATATCGGACTGGTTTAATTCTCAGTTTGCCTCGATTCCTGACTCAGAGGTCAGACTTTTATGATATAATTTTGCCCCATTTGAATATTATTCCATGTCGGACTGGTTTAATTCTCAATTTGTCTCGATTCCTGACTCAGAGGTCAGACTTTTATAAATATTTTTTCCCATTTGAATTTTATTCCATATCGGACTGGTTTATTTTGTTCTTCATTTGTTCTTCATTCCTGACCAGAGGTCAGCCTTTTATAAAATATTTTTTGCCCATTTGAATATTATTCCATATCGGATTGGTTTATTTATCAATCGGCATCGATTCCTGACTCGGAGTTCAACCTTTTTTTGAATATTTTTTCCCCATTTGAATTTAATTCCATATCGGGCTGGTTTAATTGTCGATTGGCCTCTATTCCTGACAAGAGGTCAGCCTTTAATAGATTTTTTTCCCCCATTTGAATATTATTCCATATCGGACTGGTTTAATTCTCAGTTTGCCTCGATTCCTGACTCAGAGGTCAGACTTTTATGATATAATTTTGCCCCATTTGAATATTATTCCATGTCGGACTGGTTTAATTCTCAATTTGTCTCGATTCCTGACTCAGAGGTCAGACTTTTATAAAATATTTTTTCCCATTTGAATTTTATTCCATATCGGACTGGTTTATTTTGTTCTTCATTCGTTCTTCATTCCTGACCAGAGGTCAGCCTTTTATAAAATATTTTTTCCCATTTGAATATTATTCCATATCGGACTGGTTTATTTCTCAATGGGCATCGATTCCTAACTCGGAGTTCAACCTTTTATTGAACATTTTTTCACCATTTGAATATTATTCCATATCGGACTGGCTTAATTGTCAATTTGTTCTTGATTCCTGTTAAAAAGGTCAGCCTTTTATTGAATATTTTTCCCCATTTTAATATTATTCCATATCGGACTGGTTTCATTTTTAATTTGTTCTTCATTCCTGACCAGAGGTCAGCCTTAAATAGATTATTTTTTCCCCATTTGAATATTATTCCATATCGGACTGGCTTATTTCTCAATAAGCATCGATTCCTGACTCTGTGGTCAGACTTTTATAAAATATTTTTCCCCATTTGAATATTATTCCATATCGGACTAGTTTATTTCTTAATGGGCATCGATTCCTGACTCGGAGTTCAATCTCTCATTGAACATTTTTTCACAATTTGAATATTATTCCATATCGGACTGGCTTAATTGTCAATTTGTTCTTGATTCCTGTTAAAAAGGTCAGCCTTTTATTGAATATTTGAATATTATTCCATATCGGACTGGTTTCATTTTTAATTTGTTCTTCATTCCTGACCAGAGGTCAGCCTTAAATAGATTATTTTTTCCCCATTTGAATATTATTCCATATCGGACTGGCTTATTTCTCAATAAGCATCGATTCCTGACTCTGTGGTCAGACTTTTATAAAATATTTTTCCCCATTTGAATAGTACTCCATATCGGACTGGTTTATTTCTTAATGGGCATCGATTCCTGACTCGGAGTTCAATCTCTCATTGAACATTTTTCCCCCATTTTAATTTCATTCCATATCGGACTGGTTCAATTGTCGATTGGCCTTTATTCCTGACAAGAGGTCAGCCTTTAATAGATTTTTTTTTCCCCCATTTGAAAATTATACCATATTGGACTGGTTTATTTATTGATCAATGGGCACCGATTCCTGACTCGGAGTTCATCCTTTTATTGAACATTTTTTCTCCATTTGAATTTCATTCCATATCGGACTGGTTTAATTGTCGATTGGCCTCTATTCCTGACAAGAGGTCAGCCTTTAATAGATTTTTTTTGCCCATTTGAATATTATTCCATATCGGATTGGTTTATTTATCAATCGGCATCGATTCCGGGCCAGAGGTCAGACTTTTATAAAATATTTTTTCCCCATTTGAATATTATTCCATTTCGGACCGCCTTATTAGTCAATTGGCATCGATTCCTGACTCGGAGTTCAACCTTTTATTGAAAATTTTTTCCCCATTTGAATATTATTTCATATCGGACTGGCTTAATTGTCAATTTGTTCTTGATTCCTGACCAGACGACATCCTTTCATAATAAAATTTTTCCCCATTTGAATATTATTCCATGTCGGACTGGTTTAATTCTCAGTTTGCCTCGATTCCTGACTCAGAGGTCAGACTTTTATGATATAATTTTGCCCTATTTGAATATTTTTCTATGTCGGACTGGTTTAATTCTCAAATTGCCTCGATTCCTGACAAGCGGTCAGCCTTTAATAGATTATTATGGCCCATTTGAATATTATTCCATATCGAACTGGTTTCATTTTTAATTTGTTCTTCATTCCTGACCAGAGGTCAGCCTTAAATAGATTATTTTTTCCCCATTTGAATATTATTCCATATCGGACTGGCTTATTTCTCAATAAGCATCGATTCCTGACTCAGTGGTCAGACTATTATAAAATATTTTTCCCCATTTGAATGTTATTCCATATCATTTCATTCCATATTCATTTTCAATCTGTTTTTCATTTCTGACCAGAGGTCAGCCTTAAATAGATTATTTTTTCCCCATTTGAATATTATTCCATATCGGACTGGCTTAATTGTCAATTTGTTCTTGATTCCTGTTAAAAAGGTCAGCCTTTTATTGAATATTTGAATATTATTCCATATCGGACTGGTTTCATTTTTAATTTGTTCTTCATTCCTGACCAGAGGTCAGCCTTAAATAGATTATTTTTTCCCCATTTGAATATTATTCCATATCGGACTGGCTTATTTCTCAATAAGCATCGATTCGTGACTCTGTGGTCAGACTTTTATAAAATATTTTTCCCCATTTGAACATTATTCCATATCGGACTGGTTTATTTATCAATCGGCATCGATTCCTGACTCGGAGTTCATCCTTTTATTGAACATTTTTTCCCCATTTGAATTTCATTCCATATCGGACTGGTTTAATTGTCGATTGGCCTCTATTCCTGACAAGAGATCAGACTTTTATAGATTTTTTTTCCTTATTTGAATATTATTCCCTTTCGGTTTTGTTTATTTCTTAATGGGCATCGATTCCTGACTCGGAGTTCAATCTCTTATTGAACATTTTTCCCCCATTTTAATTTCATTTCATATCGGACTGGTTTAATTCTCAATTTGTTCTTGATTCCTGATTAAAAGGTCAGCCTTTTATTGAATATTTTCCCCATTTTAATTTCATTCCTTATCGGACTGGTTTAATTCTCAATTAGTTCTTGATCCCTGATTAAAAGGTCAGCCTTTTATAAAATATTTTTTTTCCATTTGGATATTATTCCATATCGGACTGGTTTATTTCACAATGGGCATCGATTCCTGACTCGGAGTTCATCCTTTTATTGAACATTTTTTCCTCATTTCAATTTCATTCCATATCGCACTGGTTTAATTGTCGATTGGCCTCTATTCCTGACAAGAGGTCAGCCTTTAATAGATTTTTTTTTGCCCATTTGAATATTATTCCATATCGGATTGGTTTATTTATCAATGGGCATTGATTCCTGACTCGGAGTTCAACCTTTTATTGAACATTTTTTCACCATTTGAATTTTATTTTATATCGGACTGGCTTAATTGTCAATTTGTTCTTGATTCCTGATTAAAAGGTCAGCCTTTTATTGAATATTTTTCCCCATTTGAATATTATTCCATATCTGACTGGTTTCATTTTCAATTTGTTCTTCATTCCTGACCAGAGGTCAGCCTTAAATAAATTATTTTTTCCCCATTTGAATATTATTTCATATCGGACTGGCTTATTTCTCAATAAGCATCGATTCGTGACTCTGTGGTCAGACTTTTATAAAATATTTTTCCCCATTTGAATATTATTCCATATCGGACTAGTTTATTTCTCAATAAGCATCGATTCCTGACTCGGAGTTCAACCTTTTATTGAACATTTTTTCCTCATTTCAATTTCATTCCATATCGGACTGGTTTAATTGTCGATTGGCCTCTATTCCTGACAAGAGGTCAGCCTTTAATAGATTTTTTTTTGCCCATTTGAATATTATTCCATATCGGATTGGTTTATTTATCAATGGGCATTGATTCCTGACTCGGAGTTCAACCTTTTATTGAACATTTTTTCACCATTTGAATTTTATTTTATATCGGACTGGCTTAATTGTCAATTTGTTCTTGATTCCTGATTAAAAGGTCAGCCTTTTATTGAATATTTTTCCCCATTTGAATATTATTCCATATCTGACTGGTTTCATTTTCAATTTGTTCTTCATTCCTGACCAGAGGTCAGCCTTAAATAAATTATTTTTTCCCCATTTGAATATTATTTCATATCGGACTGGCTTATTTCTCAATAAGCATCGATTCGTGACTCTGTGGTCAGACTTTTATAAAATATTTTTCCCCATTTGAATATTATTCCATATCGGACTAGTTTATTTCTCAATAAGCATCGATTCCTGACTCGGAGTTCAACCTTTTATTGAACATTTTTTCCTCATTTCAATTTCATTCCATATCGGACTGGTTTAATTGTCGATTGGCCTCTATTCCTGACAAAAGGTCAGCCTTTAATAGATTTTTTTTGCCCATTTGAATATTATTCCATGTCGGACTGGTTTAATTCTCAGTTTGCCTCGATTCCTGACTTAGATGTCAGACTTTTATGATATAATTTTTCCCCATTTGAATATTATTCCATGTCGGACTGGTTTAATTCTCAATTTGTCTCGATTCCTGACTCAGAGGTCAGACTTTTATAAAATATTTTTTCCCATTTGAATTTTATCCCATATCGGACAGGTTTATTTTGTTCTTCATTTGTTCTCCATTCCTGACCAGAGGTCAGCCTTTTATAAAATATTTTTTCCCCATTTGAATATTATTCCATTTCGGACAGCCTTATTTCTCAATTGACATCGATTCCTGACTCGGAGTTCAACCTTTTATTGAACATTTTTTCCCCATTTGAATTTCATTCCATATCGGACTGGTTTAATTGTCGATTGGCCTCTATTCCTGACAAGAGGTCAGCCTTTAATAGATTTTTTTTTGCCCATTTGCATATTATTCCATGTCGGACTGGTTTAATTCTCAGTTTGCCTCGATTCCTGACTTAGATGTCAGACTTTTATGATATAATTTTTCCCCATTTGAATATTATTCCATGTCGGACTGGTTTAATTCTCAATTTGTCTCGATTCCTGACTCAGAGGTCAGACTTTTATAAAATATTTTTTCCCATTTGAATTTTATCCCATATCGGACTGGTTTATTTTGTTCTTCATTTGTTCTCCATTCCTGACCAGAGGTCAGCCTTTTATAAAATATTTTTTTCCCATTTGAATATTATTCCATATCGGACTGGTTTATTTCTCAATGGGCATCGATTCCTGACGCGGAGTTCAACCTTTTATTGAACATTTTTTCACCATTTGAATATTATTCCATATCGGACTGGCTTAATTGTCAATTTGTTCTTGATTCCTGATTAAAAGGTCAGCCTTTTATTGAATATTTTTCCCCATTTGAATATTATTCCATATCGGACTGGTTTCATTTTCAATTTGTTCTTCATTCCTGACCAGAGGTCAGACTTAAATAGATTATTTTTTCCCCATTTAAATATTATTTCATATCGGACAGGCTTATTTCTCAATAAGCATCGATTCCTGACTCTGTGGTCAGACTTTTAGAAAATATTTTCCCCCATTTGAATATTACTCCATATCGGACTGGTTTATTTCTCAATGGGCATCGATTCATCACTCGGAGTTCAACCTTTTATTCAACATTTTTTCACCATTTGAATTTTATTCCATATCGGACTGGCTTAATTGTCAATTTGTTCTTGATTCCTGATTAGAAGGTCAGCCTTTTATTGAATATTTTTACCCATTTTAATTTGAATATTATTCCCCATCGGACTGGTTTCATTTTCAATTTGTTCTTCATTCCTGACCAGAGGTCAGCCTTAAATAGATTATTTTTTTCCCATTTAAATATTATTTCATATCGGACTGGCTTATTTCTCAATAAGCATCGATTCCTGACTCTGTGGTCAGATTTTTATAAAATATTTTTCCCCATTTGAATGTTATTCCATATCGGACTGGTTTATTTCACAATGGGCATCGATTCCTGACTCGGAGTTCATCCTTTTATTGAACATTTTTTCCCCATTTGAATTTCATTCCATATCGGACTGGTTTAATTGTCGATTGGCCTCTATTCCTGACAAGAGATCAGCCTTTAATAGATTTTTTTTTCCTTATTTGAATATTATTCCCTTTCGGTTTTGTTTATTTCTTAATGGGCATCGATTCCTGACTCGGAGTTCAATCTCTTATTGAACATTTTTTCCCCCATTTTAATTTCATTTCATATCGGACTGGTTTAATTCTCAATTTGTTCTTGATTCCTGATTAAAAGGTCAGCCTTTTATTGAATATTTTTCCCCATTTGAATATTATTCCATATCTGACTGGTTTCATTTTCAATTTGTTCTTCATTCCTGACCAGAGGTCAGCCTTAAATAAATTATTTTTTCCCCATTTGAATATTATTTCATATCGGACTGGCTTATTTCTCAATAAGCATCGATTCGTGACTCTGTGGTCAGACTTTTATAAAATATTTTTCCCCATTTGAATATTATTCCATATCGGACTAGTTTATTTCTCAATGGGCATCGATTCCTGACTCGGAGTTCATCTTTTTATTGAACATTTTTTCCCCTTTCAATTTCATTCCATATTGGACTGGTTTAATTGTCGATTGGCCTTTATTCCTGACAAGAGGTCAGCCTTTAATAGATTTTTTTTTGCCCATTTGAATATTATTCCATATCGGATTGGTTTATTTATCAATGGGCATTGATTCCTGACTCGGAGTTCAACCTTTTATTGAACATTTTTTCACCATTTGAATTTTATTTTATATCGGACTGGCTTAATTGTCAATTTGTTCTTGATTCCTGATTAAAAGGTCAGCCTTTTATTGAATATTTTTCCCCATTTGAATATTATTCCATATCTGACTGGTTTCATTTTCAATTTGTTCTTCATTCCTGACCAGAGGTCAGCCTTAAATAAATTATTTTTTCCCCATTTGAATATTATTTCATATCGGACTGGCTTATTTCTCAATAAGCATCGATTCGTGACTCTGTGGTCAGACTTTTATAAAATATTTTTCCCCATTTGAATATTATTCCATATCGGACTAGTTTATTTCTCAATGGGCATCGATTCCTGACTCGGAGTTCAACCTTTTATTGAACATTTTTTCCCCATTTGAATTTCATTCCATATCGGACTGGTTTAATTGTCGATTGGCCTCTATTCCTGACAAGAGGTCAGCCTTTAATAGATTTTTTTTTTTTGCCCATTTGAATATTATTCCATATCGGACTGGTTTAATTCTCAGTTTGCCTCGATTCCTGACACAGAGGTCAGACTTTTATGATATAATTTTGCCCCATTTGAATATTATTCCATGTCGGACTGGTTTAATTCTCAATTTGTCTCGATTCCTGACTCAGAGATCAGACTTTTATAAAATATTTTTTCCCATTTGAATTTTATTCCATTTTTTTTATTTTGTTTATTTTGTTCTTCATTTGTACTTCATTCCTGACCAGAGGTTAGCCTTTTATAAAATATTATTTTCCCATTTGAATATTATTCCATATCGGACTGGTTTATTTCTCAATTTGCCTAGATTCCTGACTCGGAGTTCAACCTTTTATTGAACATTTTTTCACCATTTGAATGTTATTCCATATCGGACTGGCTTAACTGTCAATTTGTTCTTGATTCCTGATTAAAAGGTCAGCCTTTTATTGAATATTTTTCCCCATTTGAATATTATTCCATATCGGACTGGTTTCATTTTCAATTTGTTCTTCATTCCTGACCAGAGGTCAGCCTTAAATAGATTATTTTTTCCCCATTTGAATATTATTTCATATCGGACAGGCTTATTTCTCAATAAGCATCGATTCCTGACTCTGTGGTCAGACTTTTATAAAATATTTTTCCCCATTTGAATATTTCTCCATATCGGACTGGTTTATTTCTCAATGGGCATCGATTTCTCACTCGGAGTTCAACCTTTTATTCAACATTTTTTCACCATTTGAATTTTATTCCATATCGGACTGGCTTAATTGTCAATTTGTTCTTGATTCCTGATTAAAAGGTCAGCCTTTTATTGAATATTTTTCCCCATTTGAATATTATTCCATATCGGACTGGTTTCATTTTCAATTTGTTCTTCATTCCTGACCAGAGGTCAGCCTTAAATAGATTATTTTTTCCCCATTTGAATATTATTTCATATCGGACTGGCTTATTTCTCAATAAGCATCGATTCCTGACTCTGTGGTCAGACTTTTATAAAATATTTTTCCCCATTTGAATATTTCTCCATATCGGACTGGTTTATTTCTCAATGGGCATCGATTTCTCACTCGGAGTTCAACCTTTTATTCAACATTTTTTCACCATTTGAATTTTATTCCATATCGGACTGGCTTAATTGTCAATTTGTTCTTGATTCCTGATTAAAAGGTCAGCCTTTTATTGAATATTTTTCCCCATTTGAATATTATTCCATATCGGACTGGTTTCATTTTTAATTTGTTCTTCATTCCTGACCAGAGGTCAGCCTTAAATATATTATTTTTTCCCCATTTGAATATTATTTCATATCGGACTGGCTTATTTCTCAATAAGCATCGATTCCTGACTCTGTGGTCAGACTTTTATAAAATATTTTTCCCCATTTGAATGTTATTCCATATCGGACTGGTTTATTTCACAATGGGCATCGATTCCTGACTCGGAGTTCATCCTTTTATTGAACATTTTTTCCCCATTTGAATTTCATTCCATATCGGACTGGTTTAATTGTCGATTGGCCTCTATTCCTGACAAGAGGTCAGCCTTTAATAGATTTTTTTTCCTTATTTGAATATTATTCCCTTTCGGTTTTGTTTATTTCTTAATGGGCATCGATTCCTGACTCGGAGTTCAATCTCTTATTGAACATTTTTTCCCCCATTTTAATTTCATTCCATATCGGACTGGTTTAATTCTCAACTTATTCTTGATTCCTGATTAAAAGGTCAGCCTTTTATTGAATATTTTTTCCCATTTTAATTTCATTCCATATCGCACTGGTTTAATTCTCTATTTGTTCTTGATCCCTGATTAAAAGGTCAGCCTTTTATAAAATATTTTTTCTCCATTTAAATATTATTCCATATCGGACTGGTTTATTTCACAATGGGCATCGATTCCTGACTCGGAGTTCATCCTTTTATTGAACATTTTTTCCTCATTTCAATTTCATTCCATATCGGACTGGTTTAATTGTCGATTGGCCTCTATTCCTGACAAGAGGTCAGCCTTTAATAGATTTTTTTTTTGCCCATTTGAATATTATTCCATATCGGATTGGTTTATTTCTCAATGGGCATCGATTCCTGACTCGGAGTTCAACCTTTTATTGAACATTTTTTCACCATTTGAATTTTATTTTATATCGGACTGGTTTCATTTTCAATTTGTTCTTCATTCCTTGTTAAAAGGTCAGCCTTTTATTGAATATTTTTCCCCATTTGAATATTATTCCATATCTGACTGGTTTCATTTTCAATTTGTTCTTCATTCCTGACCAGAGGTCAGCCTTTTATAAAATATTTTTTTCCCATTTGAATATTATTCCATATCGGACTGGTTTATTTCTCAATGGGCATCGATTCGTGACTCGGAGTTCAACCTTTTATTGAACATTTTTTCACCATTTGAATATTATTCCATATCGGACTGGCTTAATTGTCAATTTGTTCTTGATTCCTGATTAAAAGGTCAGCCTTTTATTGAATATTTTTCCCCATTTGAATATTATTCCATATCGGACTGGTTTCATTTTCAATTTGTTCTTCATTCCTGACCAGAGGTCAGCCTGTTATAAAATATTTTTTTCCCATTTGAATATTATTCCATATCGGACTGGTTTATTTCTCAATGGGCATCGATTCCTGACTCGGAGTTCAACCTTTTATTGAACATTTTTTCCCCATTTGAATATTATTTCATATCGGACTGGCTTATTTCTCAATAAGCATCGATTCGTGACTCTGTGGTCAGACTTTTATAAAATATTTTTCCCCATTTGAATATTATTCCATATCGGACTAGTTTATTTCTCAATGGGCATCGATTCCTGACTCGGAGTTCAACCTTTTATTGAACATTTTTTCCCCATTTGAATTTCATTCCATATCGGACTGGTTTAATTGTCGATTGGCCTCTATTCCTGACAAGAGGTCAGCCTTTAATAGATTTTTTTTTTTGCCCATTTGAATATTATTCCATGTCGGACTGGTTTAATTCTCAGTTTGCCTCGATTCCTGACACAGAGGTCAGACTTTTATGATATAATTTTGCCCCATTTGAATATTATTCCATGTCGGACTGGTTTAATTCTCAATTTGTCTCGATTCCTGACTCAGAGATCAGACTTTTATAAAATATTTTTTCCCATTTGAATTTTATTCCATTTTTTTTATATTGTTTATTTTGTTCTTCATTTGTTCTTCATTCCTGACCAGAGGTCAGCCTTTTATAAAATATTATTTTCCCATTTGAATATTATTCCATATCGGACTGGTTTATTTCTCAATGGGCATCGATTCCTGACTCGGAGTTCAACCTTTTATTGAACATTTTTTCACCATTTGAATGTTATTCCATATCGGACTGGCTTAACTGTCAATTTGTTCTTGATTCCTGATTAAAAGGTCAGCCTTTTATTGAATATTTTTCCCCATTTGAATATTATTCCATATCGGACTGGTTTCATTTTCAATTTGTTCTTCATTCCTGACCAGAGGTCAGCCTTAAATAGATTATTTTTTCCCCATTTGAATATTATTTCATATCGGACAGGCTTATTCCCCAATAAGCATCGATTCCTGACTCAGAGGTCAGACTTTTATAAAATATTTTTCCCCATTTGAATATTTCTCCATATCGGACTGGTTTAT
Organism: Scaptodrosophila latifasciaeformis; assembly: GCA_037075145.1. NCBI lineage: Eukaryota > Metazoa > Arthropoda > Insecta > Diptera > Drosophilidae > Scaptodrosophila > Scaptodrosophila latifasciaeformis. The sequence goes on along the minus strand of JBAMCM010000700.1, from coordinate 33,956 downwards.
TTATCAATGGGCATCGATTTCTCACTCGGAGTTCAACCTTTTATTCAACATTTTTTCACCATTTGAATTTTATTCCATATCGGACTGGCTTAATTGTCAATTTGTTCTTGATTCCTGATTAGAAGGTCAGCCTTTTATTGAATATTTTTCCCCATTTGAATATTATTCCATATCGGACTGGTTTCATTTTCAATTTGTTCTTCATTCCTGACCAGAGGTCAGCCTTAAATAGATTATTTTTTCCCCATTTGAATATTATTCCATATCGGACTAGCTTATTTCTCAATAAGCATCGATTCCTGACTTTGTGGTCAGACTTTTATAAAATATTTTTTCCCATTTGAATGTTATTCCATATCGGACTGGTTTATTTCACAATGGGCATCGATTCCTGACTCGGAGTTCATCCTTTTATTGAACATTTTTTCCCCATTTGAATTTCATTCCATATCGGACTGGTTTAATTGTCGATTGGCCTCTATTCCTGACAAGAGGTCAGCCTTTAATAGATTTTTTTTCCTTATTTGAATATTATTCCCTTTCGGTTTTGTTTATTTCTTAATGGGCATCGATTCCTGACTCGGAGTTCAATCTCTTATTGAACATTTTTTCCCCCATTTTAATTTCATTCCATATCGGACTGGTTTAATTCTCAACTTATTCTTGATTCCTGATTAAAAGGTCAGCCTTTTATTGAATATTTTTCCCCATTTGAATATTATTCCATATCGGACTGGTTTCATTTTCAATTTGTTCTTCATTCCTGACCAGAGGTCAGCCTTAAATAGATTATTTTTTCCCCATTTGAATATTATTTCATATCGGACTGGCTTATTTCTCAATAAGCATCGATTCGTGACTCTGTGGTCAGACTTTTATAAAATATTTTTCCCCATTTGAATATTTCTCCATATCGGACTGGTTTATTTCTTAATGGGCATCGATTTCTCACTCGGAGTTCAACCTTTTATTCAACATTTTTTCACCATTTGAATTTTATTCCATATCGGACTGGCTTAATTGTCAATTTGTTCTTGATTCCTGATTAGAAGGTCAGCCTTTTATTGAATATTTTTCCCCATTTGAATATTATTCCATATCGGACTGGTTTCATTTTCAATTTGTTCTTCATTCCTGACCAGAGGTCAGCCTTAAATATATTATTTTTTCCCCATTTGAATATTATTTCATATCGGACTGGCTTATTTCTCAATAAGCATCGATTCCTGACTCTGTGGTCAGACTTTTATAAAATATTTTTCCCCATTTGAATGTTATTCCATATCGGACTGGTTTATTTCACAATGGGCATCGATTCCTGACTCGGAGTTCATCCTTTTATTGAACATTTTTTCCCCATTTGAATTTCATTCCATATCGGACTGGTTTAATTGTCGATTGGCCTCTATTCCTGACAAGAGGTCAGCCTTTAATAGATTTTTTTCCTTATTTGAATATTATTCCCTTTCGGTTTTGTTTATTTCTTAATGGGCATCGATTCCTGACTCGGAGTTCAATCTCTTATTGAACATTTTTTCCCCCATTTTAATTTCATTCCATATCGGACTGGTTTAATTCTCAACTTATTCTTGATTCCTGATTAAAAGGTCAGCCTTTTATTGAATATTTTTTCCCCATTTTAATTTCATTCCATATCGGACTGGTTTAATTCTCTATTAGTTCTTGATCCCTGATTAAAAGGTCAGCCTTTTATAAAATATTTTTTCTCCATTTAAATATTATTCCATATCGGACTGGTTTATTTCACAATGGGCATCGATTCCTGACTCGGAGTTCATCCTTTTATTGAACATTTTTTCCTCATTTCAATTTCATTCCATATCGGACTGGTTTAATTGTCGATTGGCCTCTATTCCTGACAAGAGGTCAGCCTTTAATAGATTTTTTTTTGCCCATTTGAATATTATTCCATATCGGATTGGTTTATTTCTCAATGGGCATCGATTCCTGACTCGGAGTTCAACCTTTTATTGAACATTTTTTCACCATTTGAATTTTATTTTATATCGGACTGGCTTAATTGTCAATTTGTTCTTGATTCCTGATTAAAAGGTCAGCCTTTTATTGAATATTTTTCCCCATTTGAATATTATTCCATATCTGACTGGTTTCATTTTCAATTTGTTCTTCATTCCTGACCAGAGGTCAGCCTTTTATAAAATATTTTTTTCCCATTTGAATATTATTCCATATCGGACTGGTTTATTTCTCAATGGGCATCGATTCGTGACTCGGAGTTCAACCTTTTATTGAACATTTTTTCACCATTTGAATATTATTCCATATCGGACTGGCTTAATTGTCAATTTGTTCTTGATTCCTGATTAAAAGGTCAGCCTTTTATTGAATATTTTTCCCCATTTGAATATTATTCCATAACGGACTGGTTTCATTTTCAATTTGTTCTTCATTCCTGACCAGAGGTCAGCCTGTTATAAAATATTTTTTTCCCATTTGAATATTATTCCATATCGGACTGGTTTATTTCTCAATGGGCATCGATTCCTGACTCGGAGTTCAACCTTTTATTGAACATTTTTTCCCCATTTGAATATTATTTCATATCGGACTGGCTTATTTCTCAATAAGCATCGATTCGTGACTCTGTGGTCAGACTTTTATAAAATATTTTTCCCCATTTGAATATTATTCCATATCGGACTAGTTTATTTCTCAATGGGCATCGATTCCTGACTCGGAGTTCAACCTTTTATTGAACATTTTTTCCCCATTTGAATTTCATTCCATATCGGACTGGTTTAATTGTCGATTGGCCTCTATTCCTGACAAGAGGTCAGCCTTTAATAGATTTTTTTTTGCCCATTTGAATATTATTCCATGTCGGACTGGTTTAATTCTCAGTTTGCCTCGATTCCTGACACAGAGGTCAGACTTTTATGATATAATTTTGCCCCATTTGAATATTATTCCATGTCGGACTGGTTTAATTCTCAATTTGTCTCGATTCCTGACTCAGAGATCAGACTTTTATAAAATATTTTTTCCCATTTGAATTTTATTCCATTTTTTTTATTTTGTTTATTTTGTTCTTCATTCCTGACCAGAGGTCAGCCTTTTATAAAATATTATTTTCCCATTTGAATATTATTCCATATCGGACTGGTTTATTTCTCAATGGGCATCGATTCCTGACTCGGAGTTCAACCTTTTATTGAACATTTTTTCCCCATTTGAATTTCATTCCATATCGGACTGGTTTAATTGTCGATTGGCCTCTATTCCTGACAAGAGGTCAGCCTTTAATAGATTTTTTTTTGCCCATTTGAATATTATTCCATGTCGGACTGGTTTAATTCTCAGTTTGCCTCGATTCCTGACACAGAGGTCAGACTTTTATGATATAATTTTGCCCCATTTGAATATTATTCCATGTCGGACTGGTTTAATTCTCAATTTGTCTCGATTCCTGACTCAGAGATCAGACTTTTATAAAATATTTTTTCCCATTTGAATTTTATTCCATTTTTTTTATTTTGTTTATTTTGTTCTTCATTTGTTCTTCATTCCTGACCAGAGGTCAGCCTTTTATAAAATATTATTTTCCCATTTGAATATTATTCCATATCGGACTGGTTTATTTCTCAATGGGCATCGATTCCTGACTCGGAGTTCAACCTTTTATTGAACATTTTTTCACCATTTGAATGTTATTCCATATCGGACTGGCTTAACTGTCAATTTGTTCTTGATTCCTGATTAAAAGGTCAGCCTTTTATTGAATATTTTTCCCCATTTGAATATTATTCCATATCGGACTGGTTTCATTTTCAATATGTTCTTCATTCCTGACCAGAGGTCAGCCTTAAATAGATTATTTTTTCCCCATTTGAATATTATTTCATATCGGACAGGCTTATTTCCCAATAAGCATCGATTCCTGACTCTGTGGTCAGACTTTTATAAAATATTTTTCCCCATTTGAATATTTCTCCATATCGGACTGGTTTATTTATCAATGGGCATCGATTTCTCACTCGGAGTTCAACCTTTTATTCAACATTTTTTCACCATTTGAATTTTATTCCATATCGGACTGGCTTAATTGTCAATTTGTTCTTGATTCCTGATTAGAAGGTCAGCCTTTTATTGAATATTTTTCCCCATTTGAATATTATTCCATATCGGACTGGTTTCATTTTCAATTTGTTCTTCATTCCTGACCAGAGGTTAGCCTTAAATAGATTATTTTTTCCCCATTTGAATATTATTCCATATCGGACTGGCTTATTTCTCAATAAGCATCGATTCCTGACTTTGTGGTCAGACTTTTATAAAATATTTTTTCCCATTTGAATGTTATTCCATATCGGACTGGTTTATTTCACAATGGGCATCGATTCCTGACTCGGAGTTCATCCTTTTATTGAACATTTTTTCCCCATTTGAATTTCATTCCATATCGGACTGGTTTAATTGTCGATTGGCCTCTATTCCTGACAAGAGGTCAGCCTTTAATAGATTTTTTTTCCTTATTTGAATATTATTCCCTTTCGGTTTTGTTTATTTCTTAATGGGCATCGATTCCTGACTCGGAGTTCAATCTCTTATTGAACATTTTTTCCCCCATTTTAATTTCATTCCATATCGGACTGGTTTAATTCTCAACTTATTCTTGATTCCTGATTAAAAGGTCAGCCTTTTATTGAATATTTTTCCCCATTTGAATATTATTCCATATCGGACTGGTTTCATTTTCAATTTGTTCTTCATTCCTGACCAGAGGTCAGCCTTAAATAGATTATTTTTTCCCCATTTGAATATTATTTCATATCGGACTGGCTTATTTCTCAATAAGCATCGATTCGTGACTCTGTGGTCAGACTTTTATAAAATATTTTTTCCCATTTGAATTTTATTCCATTTTTTTTATTTTGTTTATTTTGTTCTTCATTCCTGACCAGAGGTCAGCCTTTTATAAAATATTATTTTCCCATTTGAATATTACTCCATATCGGACTGGTTTATTTCTCAATGGGCATTGATTCCTCACTCGGAGTTCAACCTTTTATTCAACATTTTTTCACCATTTGAATTTTATTCCATATCGGAGTGGCTTAATTGTCAATTTGTTCTTGATTCCTGATTAGAAGGTCAGCCTTTTATTGAATATTTTTCCCCATTTGAATATTATTCCATATCAGACTGGCTTATTTCTCAATAAGCATCGATTCCTGACTCTGTGGTCAGACTTTTATAAAATATTTTTCCCCATTTGAATGTTATTCCATATCGGACTGGTTTATTTCACAATGGGCATCGATTCCTGACTCGGAGTTCATCCTTTTATTGAACATTTTTTCTCCATTTGAATTTCATTCCATATCGGAATGGTTTAATTGTCGATTGGCCTCTATTCCTGACAAGAGGTCAGCCTTTAATAGATTTTTTTTTTCCTTATTTGAATATTATTCCCTTTCGGTTTTGTTTATTTCTTAATGGGCATCGATTCCTGACTCGGAGTTCAATCTCTTATTGAACATTTTTTCCCCCATTTTAATTTCATTCCATATCGGACTGGTTTAATTCTCAATTTGTTCTTGATTCCTGATTAAAAGGTCAGCCTTTTATAAAATATTTTTTCTCCATTTAAATATTATTCCATATCGGACTGGTTTATTTCACAATGGGCATCGATTTCTGACTCGGAGTTCATCCTTTTATTGAACATTTTTCCCTCATTTCAATTTCATTCCATATCGGACTGGTTTAATTGTCGATTGGCCTCTATTCCTGACAAGAGGTCAGCCTTTAATAGATTTTTTTTTGCCTATTTGAATATTATTCCATATCGGATTGGTTTATTTATCAATGGGCATTGATTCCTGACTCGGAGTTCAACCTTTTATTGAACATTTTTTCACCATTTGAATTTTATTTTATATCGGACTGGCTTAATTGTCAATTTGTTCTTGATTCCTGATTAAAAGGTCAGCCTTTTATTGAATATTTTTCCCCATTTGAATATTATTTCATATCGGACTGGTTTATTTCTCAATAAGCATCGATTCGTGACTCTGTGGTCAGACTTTTATAAAATATTTTTCCCCATTTGAATATTATTCCATATCGGACTAGTTTATTTCTCAATGGGCATCGATTCCTGAGTTCGGACTTCAGCCTTTTCTTGAACATTTTTTCACAATTTGAATTTCATTCCATATCGGACTGGTTTAATTGTCGATTGGCCTCTATTCCTGACAAGAGGTCAGCCTTTAATAGATTTTTTTTTTGCCCATTTGAATATTATTCCATATCGGATTGGTTTATTTATCAATCGGCATCGATTCCGGACCAGAGGTCAGACTTTTATAAAATATTTTTTTCCCCATTTGAATATTATTCCATTTCGGACTGGTTTATTTCTCAATGGGCATCGATTCGTGACTTGGAGTTCAACCTTTTATTGAACATTTTTCCCCCATTTGAATTTTATTCCATATCGGACTGGCTTAATTGTCAATTTGTTCTTGATTCCTGACCAGACGACATCCTTTCATAATAAAATTTTGCCCCATTTGAATATTATTCCATGTCGGACTGGTTTAATTCTCAGTTTGCCTCGATTCCTGACTCAGAGGTCAGACTTTTATGATATAATTTTTCCCCATTTGAATATTATTCTATGTCGGACTGGTTTAATTCTCAAATTGCCTCGATTCCTGACAAGAGGTCAGCCTTTAATAGATTTTTTTTGCCCATTTGAATATTATTCCATGTCGGATTGGTTTATTTATCAATCGGCATTGACTCCTGACTCTGTGGTCAGACTTTTATAAAATATTTTTTCCCCATTTGAATATTATTCCATATCGGACTGGTTTATTTATCAATGGGCATCGATTCCTGACTCGGAGTTCAACATTTTATTCAATATTTTTTCACCATTTGAATTTTATTCCATATCGGACTCGCTTAATTGTCAATTTGTTCTTGATTCCTGATTAGAAGGTCAGCCTTTTATTGAATATTTTTCCCCATTTGAATATTATTCCATATCGAACTGGTTTCATTTTTAATTTGTTCTTCATTCCTGACCAGAGGTCAGCCTTAAATAAATTATTTTTTCCCCATTTGAATATTATTCCATATCGGACTGGCTTATTTCTCAATAAGCATCGATTCCTGACTCTGTGGTCAGACTTTTATAAAATATTTTTCCCCATTTGAATATTATTCTATGTCGGACTGGTTTATTTATCAATCGGCATTGATTCCTGACTCGGAGTTCAACCTTTTATAGAACATTTTTTCACCATTTGAATTTCATTCCATATCGGACTGGTTTAATTGTCGATTGGCCTCTATTCCTGACAAGAGGTCAGCCTTTAATAGATTTTTTTTTGCTAGTTTGAATATTATTCCATATCGGATTGGTTTATTTATCAATCGGCATCGATTCCTGACTCTGTGGTCAGACTTTTATAAAATATTTTTTCCCCATTTGAATATTATTCCATATCGGACTGGTTTAATTTTCAATTGGCCTCGATTCCCGATTCAGAGATCAGCCTTTTAGAAAATATATATTTCCCATATGAATATTATACCATGTCGGACTGGCTTAATTCTCAATGGGCCTCTATTCCTGACCAGAGGTCAGACTTTTATAAAATATTTTTTCCCCATTTGAATTTCATTCCATATCGGACTGGCTTAATTGTCGATTGGCCTCTATTCCTGACAAGAGGTCAGCCTTTAATAGATTTTTTTTTGCCCATTTGAATATTATTCCATATCGGATTGGTTTATTTATCAATCGGCATCGATTCCTGACCAGAGGTCAGACTTTTATAAAATATTTTTTCCCATTTGAATATTATTCCATTTCGGACTGCCTTATTTCTCAATTGGCCTCGATTCCTGACTCGGAGTTCAACCTCTTATTGAACATTATTTCCCCATTTGAATTTTATTCCATATCGGAGTGGCTTAATTGTCAATTTGTTCTTGATTTCTGACCAGAGGACATCCGTTCGTAATAAAATTTTCCCCCATTTGAATATTATTCCATGTCGGACTGGTTTAATTGTCGATTGGCCTCGATTCCTGACTCAGAGGTCAGACTTTTATGATATAATTTTTCCCCATTTGAATATTATTCCATGTCGGACTGGTTTAATTCTCAATTTGCCTCGATTCCTGACTCAGAGGTCAGACTTTTATAAAATATTTTTTCCCATTTGAATATTATTCCATATCGGACTGGTTTATTTTGTTCTTCATTTGTTCTTCATTCCTTACCAGAGGTCAGCCTTTTATAAAATATTTTTTCCCCATTTGAATATTATTTCATATCGGACTGATTTATTTCTCAATGGGCATCGATTCCTGACTCGGAGTTCAACCTTTTATTGAACATTTTTTCCCCATTTGAATTTCATTCCTTATCGGACTGGTTTAATTGTCGATTGGCCTCTATTACTGACAAGAGGTCAGCCTTTAATAGATTTTTTTTTTGCCCATTTGAATATTATTCCATATCGGATTGGTTTATTTATCAATTGGCATCGATTCCTGACCAGTGGTCAGACTTTTATAAAATATTTTTTCCCCATTTGAATATTAATCCATATCGGACTGGTTTATTTCTCAATGGGCATCGATTCCTGACTCGGAGTTCAACCTTTTATTCAACATTTTTTCACCATTTGAATTTCATTCCATATCGGACTGGTTTAATTGTCGATTGGCCTCTATTCCTGACAAGAGGTCCGCCTTTAATAGATTTTTTTTTGCTAATTTGAATATTATTCCATATCGGATTGGTTTATTTATCAATCGGCATCGATTCCTGACTCTGTGGTCAGACTTTTATAAAATATTTTTTCCCCATTTGAATATTATTCCATATCGGACTGGTTTAATTCTCAATTGGCCTCGATTCCCGATTCAGAGATCAGCCTTTTAGAAAATATATATTTCCCATATAAATATAATACCATGTCGGACTGGCTTAATTCTCAATGGGCATCGATTCCTGACCAGAGGTCAGACTTTTATAAAATATTTTTTTCCCATTTGAATATTATTCCATTTCGGACAGCCTTATTTCTCAATGGGCATCGATTCCTGACTCGGAGTTCAACCTTTTATTGAACATTTTTTCACCATTTGAATTTTATTCCATATCGGACTGGCTTAATTGTCAATTTGTTCTTGATTCCTGACTAGAGGACATCCTTTCACGATATAATTTTTCCCCATTTGAATATTATTCCATGTCGAACTGGTTTAATTCTCAGTTTGCCTCGATTCCTGAGTCTGTGGTCAGACTTTTATAAAATATTTTTTCCCCATTTGAATTTTATTCCATATCGGACTGGTTTATTTCTCAATGGGCATCGATTCCTGACTCGGAGTTCCACTTTTCTTGAACATTTTTTCCCCATTTGAATTTCATTCCATATCGGACTGGTTTAATTGTCGATTGGCCTCTATTCCTGACAAGAGGTCAGCCTTTAATAGATTTTTCTTTTGCCCATTGAGAATTTTTCCATATCGGATTGGTTTATTTATCAATCGGCATCGATTCCTGACTCTGTGGTCAGACTTTTATAAAATATTTTTTTCCCATTTGAATAGTATTCCATGTCGCCGCTACCAGCAATATGCTTCGCGTCCTCCTTTGAGCCCTTGCACAGCATGCACATAGGATCTCGTTCGCAGCTTTTAGCCTTGTGGCCCTTTTCTCCACACCTTCTGCAGAGGTCAGATCTATCCACCTCGCTCTCGCACTGCTTTGCCAAGTGTGCAAATTCCAGGCATTTGAAACACTTGGTTACTGGCACTATCTCTTTCAGTCGACAGTTGACCCAGCCAACCTTCAGATTCCCGACTTTGAGCGCCTTGCTTGCGCACTCCACGGGCAACTTCGCCTTTCGTGCCTCTTGAGTGCCTCCAAACGCCTTTCGGAGCCAGATGCTCTCCAGGGTTATGTCGTAGCCCTCCCACCGGCTGTTGATGGCGTCGCGGATGTCCTCTGCCGTAGTAACCTCATCGAGGTCCCTGCACTCGATCTCAACTCGATGCGACATGGCCCGCACCGTTGCCTTCTCTCCTAAGAATTTTCCAATTTGGGTCCGCAGTGCCTAGGTGTCCTCGCTGGATTTGCTGAGCTGTAGCAGTAGCTCTCCATTCTGAGTCCTCCTTATCTTCTCCACAACTTGGCCCAAATCCTTCAAACTCTCGTCCGTTTTTACACTGCGCAGGATATCAGCATAGCTGTTGTCTCCGCTTACCGTTATGATGATGGCATCCTGGCGTGGACGTCCTATTATCCGTTCTGGGTTCGCCTGGCTCTGTGGTTTTGGTTTACGCTGCCTCTTTTTTCCTACCACCTTCCAGTTCTCTTCCCTCACCGGGGTGGCGGTGCTCTGGGCAGTGCTAAGTCCCGTCACGCTAGTACATGGACTGTCCAGGGTCTGGACCACTGCATTTGCTCTAGCAGCCGCCTTGCTTCTTTTCGGCTTTGGCGTCCTTACCTCAGCCTCCGGTCTCCTCTTCTGCTCGACCATCGTGCGGAATATCGGCGACGTCTGAGACTCCTTGTTCATGCGTATGACCGATTTTGCCTTTTCGTCGTGCAGCTGGATGGCTGCCAACTCATAGAGAGCTCTTATACTCTCTATGGCGTCTCGCATTGGTTGGTGGATCGATCTTCGCGAGCCTCCATTCTCCTCGAGCATATAGACCAACTCCGCGATCTTGGCTCCCAAGTCACAGAGTGCCGTGTTGGGGTCTCCATTTTTGGCCTCACGGGCCTCCGCCTTTGCTGGTGCTATCCGGGTGTTGATCTCCGCGCTAATTGTTTTACTCATTGGTGATCTCGCTATCGTATTACTCCTTGCAAAGGGGTTGCCTACCTGGGTAGGCGTAAACTCCTTTCTTCCTTCCTCAAAATTGTTTGTTTCTTTCATGATAATGGTTGGGTCCCAACTCCTATCCGTTATCCGCAATCGTAGCACAGTCGCGTTGGTGTGATCTCATGGTTATCTATGCAAGCAGGGAGGCCATGCAAGGGTTGACACCTGCCCTTATGGGGTCAGATATTCAGAGCCAGATCCGCGTTGGTCAGGAATATAACATCTGAGCCTGTGCTGCTAACTTAATAGCGACGAATTACGGAACGTTGTAGAAGATTTGTCACTTTTTAACGGGACGGGGGCGGCAACTGCATTAGCCTAACAGCCATATCAGCAGGATATCACTCCGCTTACTGAGGTGAGAGAATACAGTTACCGTCAGCCCTGGGATCGTCTACTTCATACCGTAAATCCAGTGGTCACTCCTAAGGCTTACTGGGCTCGGCCTTAGTCGCCTTCTCGCATTAGTTAGAAGCTACACGGTTGTGTATCGTCTGTCCGGAGGATACCTGGCGTCTCGCCGGAGGCTGCGAGCTGCTTTGACTGCTCGGAAAGGAATTGACCTGGCCATTACCAAGTTAATGACGATCAGGGACGTTCCACCCCCGAGGGGGCACCTCTCCAAACAGCCACATCCTCGTGACCTTTAGTCGCCTTATACAACAAGCAGGTCAGACTGTGGTGGTATTCTTATACCGCTCACCACACGGTGTATGTGTGTATGTGTGTGTGTTTTTTTTTTATTTTATGGATGCGCCAAGGGAGGTGAAAATCTTCTTAAGATACTGCGGGCCCGTACCCACAGCATGTACGACTCACCGACATCGTCGGCGCCTACGTACTAACGACACCCCCACACACCACACTGTAATAGTTTTAATGTAATAGGTATAGATGTAGTAGATGTAATAGGTTTGGTTTTGGAGCTCAGAGCCTCTGCTCTGTTTGAATCGGCTTATTCGAATGAATTCATATTGCTGTTCTTGGGTACAGCTACCCGTACATGGTGTGCTTAAGACTATGTGTTTGTTATATTATATACATATACACGTGTATGCAGAGGGCATACATATGTTATGTATAGCTTGACCACTTGAGCTGCTAAGTGCATGCTCAGCATTCTCACGCTCCGCGATCGGCTTATGTATAAGCGTTAGATCGTATTTCAAGAGCTGGAGTGTTCATGTAAGTGTTGGTGGTCTTTTGATATTATTTATGTTTATTATAATTTATGTGACAAAGTGTCACAATGTATATACTTTACTTACATATTAACTCTACTCTACATATTGAGGGTAGAAACACTACACCTCCCTTTTTAAAGAAATGACGTAATATATGTAGTCATTTTAAAAAAAAATTATTATTATTATTTTTTTTTTTCATTATTTTATATTTTTGCTATTTTTGTTTTTGTGTTGTTTTTTTTTTTTTTTTTTTTTTTTTTTTTTGTGTATATAAAATTGTATTTTGATTTGTTATTTATTTATATGTATTGTGTAGATTTAAAAATATTGTGTCTCTTTGTAAATTCGTAAATTCATGAAATTTTTGTATTTTTTAATTTTTGTATATTATTGTCATCATCACCATATTCTGTTGATGTGGTTGATCAGACCAATCGGTTGCATGATGATGATAAGAATAATTTGTGTGTTTTCTTTTGAATAAAATTGAGAGTTTAAATGTTTCGTATTTATTTGTTATTTAATGAAAAATTACGTTATTCGTTAAAAGTTTTTAATCTATCCTTATGAACCTTTTGAGTTTTGTTTTTATCGTCTTTTATTATTATATTGTTCGGTTCTTCTATTCCTACTACTATATATGGTCCTAAATATCTATTGTCTAGTTTATGTCCTGTTTCATTTCTTAAAAGAACTTTATCGTTAATTATTATTTCCTTATCTATCTAACATTATTCTGGCTCTTTTGTATGCCATTTCTAATCTGTATCTAGATTCTATTGCGTAATTATCTATGTTGTATATAGGGTCTATGTTATTTTTAATGCTTAATTCTTTAGGTAAATTAGGTGTTTTACTGTATACTAATTCATATGGACAATAGTTATGTGCCATTGATGGTGTAGTATTGAAACAATATACGAAATAGTTAAGCCATACGTCCCAATCAGTTTTATCGACTGATATGTATGAACGTAGATATTCATTTAGTGTTCTGTGGCTTCTCTCTACCGTACCAAGTGTTTGATGGTGGTGAGCTGTTGATGTAAGATTGTTTATTTTCAAATACTTACAAAGTTCGTTCATGATTGTGTTTCTATATTCTGTTCCCATATCGGTGATGAACGTCTTCATCGGACCGTATTTGAGAATGAATGATTCGAGTATAGCCTTGGCTACTGTACTAGCACTTTTGTTTGCTATGGGGATAGCAACAAGGTATTTGGTCAGATCACATATTAAAGTAATTATGTATTCATGACCATTGTCTGATTTGGGTAATGGTCCAACTGTGTCAATAATGACTTTGTCAAATGCTTTAATTGGTGTGTCTGTAGTTGTTAAAGGGGTCTTTATGTGCTTTGTTGTTTTTGCTTTCTGACATTCTGGACATTTACGTATGTACTGAGATATGAAATTTATCATCCCTTTCCAATAGTAATGTCTTTTGATTTTCGCTAGCGTTCTTGAAATGCCAGTATGACCTCCTTGAATAGGATCATTGTGAAATGTAGACAGTATTGCTTCTTTTTCAATATCATCAGATATTGTGGTCACCGGCTTGAGTAGCGCTACTCTTATTTGTTTTAAAAATTTATTGCCCATATTTTTGAAAGTTTCAGTTGAAATTAATTCAAAGATCTTTCCGCTCGGTGCCATTTTGAGTTGGCTGATACCAAGTATACCGGCTTCTTTTTCAAGCCTGTGGAAGAACTGACCTAAGTCGAGAGTTCCATTAGTATATAGGTCGCTAATCTCAATTCTTGCAATAATTTTCTTACCATGTTTAAAGAAACATAATGTGTCAGTTATATGCAAGGTCACTATTTTTCGTACATCGTCATTATTGATGACTTCATATACGTTGGGCTTAGAAGCATTTTCAAGTATTTGCCTTGGCAAAATTTCTTGTTCTTTTTCATTTACTGCGCAGTTGTTTTGTCTACTCTGTTGTCTTGTAGTGACTTTCAAGACTTGTTTTTGCATATTTTTTAATTCATCGATGGTTATTCTTGATAACGCATCGGCTACATGATTATCTTTTCCTTTAAGGTATTCTACTGTGAACTCATATTCTTCTAAATCAAGTCTCATTCTAGTGAGTTTGGAAGTAGGATTTCTCATTGAGAAGAGGTATGTTAAAGGCCTATGATCTGTTTTTACAACGAAATGTTTGCCATATATGTATGGTCTGAAGTAGTTAATTGCCCAGTGTATTGCCGCTAATTCTTGCTCTGTAGTGTTTTTGTTACTTTCTCCCTTAGTGAAGCTGCGAGAGGCATATGCTACTGGTAGTTGTATCTCATCGTATGTTTGTGTTAATACTGCCCCGCAAGCTTGTTTACTTGCATCTGTTATTATGCAAAATTCTTTGCTGAAATCTGGGTATTGTAATAACGTGGGTTGTATTAATGATTGTTTGAGATATGTGAATGCATTTTGGCATTCTGAAGTCCACTCGAATTTTACATTCTTTTTACATAACCTTGTTATGTGACGAGAGTAGTCAGAAAAATTTTTGATGAAACGTCTATAATAATTGCAAAATGCAATGAATCTTCTTGCGCTGTCTGCGTCCGTAGGGACGGGGTATTTGTCAATGACTTCGTATTTCTTATCATCTGGCAAAATACCACGATCAGTACACTTATGACCTAGAAAAGTCACTTCATGCATGAAGAATGAACATTTGTCTGGGTGTAGTTTTAGGTTATTTTTCCTACATAGGTCAAAGACGTTAGTCAAATTTTTGATCATATGATTTTCGGAACAACCGATGACTATTAAGTCATCCATATACAGGAATGCCTGTGAAGGTTCTAATCCAGAAAATGCCATTGTCATCATTCTTTGGAATGAATTGGGCGCAATTTTTAAACCATAGGGTAATCGCGTGAAGCGATAGGAGCCGTTGCTCGTTGAAAATGACGTTGCGTTTCTTGAGTTCTCATCTAGTTCTATTTGATGGAATCCTGACATTAAGTCTAGGCACGAGAAGTATCTTGCTCGTCCTAATTGATCAAGAATATCGTCTATTCTTGGAAGTGGAAATTTGTCTGATAAGAGCTTTTTATTAATTTGTCTATAATCGATTACCAGTCGCCATCGTTTTGTTGCGGAACCTGGTAATGATTTCTTCGGTACCAGTAGCAATGGGCTGTTGTATTCAGATACGGCTGGTTCTACTATTTTATCATCAATTAATTTGTTAACTTGTCTGTGTATTTCTTCTTTCTGTGATTCTGGTATTCTATAATTTTTGATGTATATCGGTTCATCATCTTTCAATCTTAATTTTTGTTTGTAAAAATTATTGGTACTTATAGATTCGGTTTCAAGTCCGAATATGTCTGTGTAATTTGTGCATAATTTATTTAGTTGTTTTTTAAACAATGGTGGGAAATTTTTGTTTAATTTTTGTAAAATATGTTCATTTCTTTCGTTATCTATTGTTTTTACTATTTCATATTTGTTAAGACTTTCAAATTGTATCTTATCAATATTTATTATTTGGTTTCTTTTGGTTGTGTTTATTATACGAATTACTGTGTTTTTACTAGTCGTTATTGTATTTGCAATAAAGATGCCTGTGTCTATTTCTTGATTAGGAATGAGGATCTGTTCATCGGATGTATCTAATTTAATTAGTCGGACTACTTCGGATCGGGCTGGTAATAACGTTGAGTTATTGCCTATTGTATGTGTTATTGGTACGTTTATTGGACAAGTGATATTGTCTGGTCGCAAAATTAACCAGTCTTCTTCTGTATTAAAATCTAATTTGCAATTGTATTTCTTTATAAAGTCTATTCCGATGATTCCATCGGTGGGTATTGGGAAATTAGAATTAACTATGTGGAAATTATGTGGAATTATGTAATTATTTGTTGCTAGTTCTATGTTTACTAGACCTAGAGAGGTTGTTGAACCTTCTCCAACTCCAAAAATGTTTGTTATTGTATTTTGGTCTATGTCTTGGAAATTATCTGAGCTGTTTTTGATAAGTGAAATATCTGCTCCTGTATCTATTAAAAATGTTAATTTTGTATTCGTATTATTATTATGCACATGTATAAAAATGTTGAACTTAAGATTGATTGTGTGAACCGTCTTATTTAGTTTCCCGAAGCTGTAGCATTTTGTGATGTACTAGCAGCTTCGATTGCTCGGACATTGTTATTGTTGTTGTTATTTTGATTTTGTCTATTACCTCGGTTGGAATTATTCCTTCCTCGGTTGTTTCCTCTGTAATTTCCTCTGAAATTACCTCTGTTGTTGTAATTGGTATTGTAACCACCGCGGTTACCTCGGCCTCGGCCTCGGTAATGGCCGCGATAGTTGTTATTTCCCCTGTAGTTATGTTGTCCATTGTTGAAATATAGGACGCTACTGGGACTGCCTGTCATTTCAGTGGAGCAGTGTATGTATTTTCCTGCTGCATCACTGAATGTATTGTAATTACCAGCTTCGAGTATTATTCGTAGCTTTTCGTATTCACAATTTTTAGTCATTGCTTGTATTGACTCTTTAGTTGCGAAGTTATCCGCAATTTCGGCTGAAAGGCCTAAGTCAATATATATTGTTTCTAATTGCTTACGCAAATTGTCAATTTCAGTGGTGTATTGGGAAGCTGTTTTCCCTTTCTGTTTAATATTTAGTAACTTTGCTTTTACAACTTCAGCTGATTCACCTTTTACATTACTATTTAGTATGTCAATGATGCCTCTGATGGTTGTTTCATTTGTTACTTTGTATAAAATTGGTCCTATTATTTTTGATTTTATTATCTCTACTGCTAGATCTTCCTGAGTTCCCTTTGTTCTATCTGTTATTCTTAACGCTGTTATAAAGCGTGTCAATGATGACTTTTTGCCATCGAATTCTGGTATTGTTGTCGACAATTGTCGAACATATTCTCTATCTTTCTCAATTTGGTCTGGCATTTTGGTTTCGTTGTTTTTTATTTCAATGTCTTCTGGTAACGACTCAATATCGCTTTCGATTTCAATGTCGATATCACCTTTAGACTCCTCAAGATTTTGTAATTGGTTTTCATTTATATTAACCAATGAATGCAAATCTTCAGGTATTTGAATATCTAGATTATGTCTGATGCTAATATTGATCAATCTTTTATTGAGAGATCTTAGTATTTTATGACAATGTTTCTTATGTGTTTCTGTTAATCTATCTTCTATAGTTGTGACTGTTCTACATATGTTATTGTATTCTTTTATTATTATCTTTATGTGTATTTCTAGAGTCTCTACTTTAATAGGTACCTCTTTGTTTACACACTTATATGATTTGTCAAATACTGCTTTATTATGGTTTATTGACGCTGCTATTTTGGGCCATTCCATGTGTACCCACTGTGAATCACTCATTTGGTGTTTCTTTTATATTCGCAACAATTTTGTCTACTAAAGTGGAATTCGGAATCACACAAATGTATTTGACAAGAAGGATGTCTACCTATTGTGTTTTTCCTTGATAAAAATGGTATTCTATACTGTTGTCTATATTCTGTATAGTCTTCTAAATCATATCTATATTGTTTTATTTCGTAAGTACAGTTTATATCTTGTCTAGGCCATCTGCACGGCTCTGATATCTTTTCTTAAGTCGTTTATTATGTTCCTGATAAATCTTAAGGGTCAAACTCAAAATTGATATGACAGTCATAATCAATAACAAGATGAATATATTTTGTAGTTCATCTTTGTGATCAACTATTCTTACTTCATTAACTACATTGGCTGTTGGGTGATCTACTCTTGATTCAGTAGAACCCATTTTGGAAATATTAATTTGCAATAAAGAAAAAATGAAATCTGTTTAATCTCTCAATTTATTGGAAATAAAGTTTGAAAAGTTTTTATAGTGAATATTGAAATTTAATGAATTTACTTTAAATATTTGCAACTTGTATTAAATATATACAAGTGCCAGAGACATGGAAATTTGATAGTTTTAATGTGGTTGGCTCACAAGTCAAAGTTTACATTTCATTAGAAATTTAAAAAAAATTCTCCAACCACATTTGTTAGTATATAGCCTGACAGTTTTGTTGTTAGTTTTTCCAAGCAGCGGTTTCCCGCCTCGGCTTGGGTTTAGTTTAAATCTATGGCAAATTGGGGCATTTGCATTTAAGCAGCCCGTTTGCGTGTCTTCGCACTTTGGCGAAGTTCTTTTTCTATAATTTCCAAACGCTCTTTGTAGCGTTGCCGGGCTGATTCCTCCTTGGCCAACTGGGTCATTTCCTTGACCAGTCGGCGTTGTTGTAGTAATTTCACTCTACGTCCAGAGCGTTTATGTTTCCTGGGTTGGCGCTTCTCCTGACGTGCCCGGTACTCAGCTATTGTGAGTGGGCGTGTTCCATCGGCGGGGTTTAATTCCAGTGCTTCTCCCAGCGTTGGCTGGTCCCTCTGTACCTCGGGTTGCGCCTCGGTCAATTGTGGCTCGTCTGCCATCAATTGCCGCTTGTGTCTGTGTGTTTTGTGTGTTTTTGTGCGTTTGGTGCTTGCTGATCGTTTTGCTGTCTGCTCATCAGTTGCTACACGTGGCATGCCACACAATCTGGTTTGGTGCACAGTTATCTTGTTTTACTCAAATTTTATTTTATTTGATTTAGCATAAATCATTTAGCATAAATCGTGTAGCCGGCAAAATGCAGGCAGCGCGAACATCACTTGCAGCACCGTTAGCACCGTTTAAAGTCACTTGCACATACACGGACACACACAACACAGAGACAGACTCGAGACCGAGTCACGGTCGCCATGTAATATTTAAGGATGAAAATAATTTTAAATGTAATAGTTTGGTTGCTTTTGGAGCTCAGAGCCTCTGCTCTGTTTGAATCGGTTTATTCGAATGAATTCATATTGCTGTTCTTGGGTACAGCTACCCGTACATGGTGTGCTTAAGACTATGTGTTTGTTATATTATATACATATACACGTGTATGCAGAGGGCATACATATGTTATGTATAGCTTGACCACTTGAGCTGCTAAGTGCATGCTCAGCATTCTCACGCTCCGCGATCGGCTTATGTATAAGCGTTAGATCGTATTTCAAGAGCTGGAGTGTTCATGTAAGTGTTGGTGGTCTTTTGATATTATTTATGTTTATTATAATTTGTGTGACAAAGTGTCACAATGTATATACTTTACTTACATATTAACTCTACTCTACATATTGAGGGTAGATACACTACACCTCCCTTTTTAATGAAATGACGTAATATATGTAGTCATTTTAAAAACAAAATTATTATTATATTTCTTTTCTTCATTATTTTATATTTTTGCTATTTTTGTTTTTGTGTTGTTTTTTTTTATTATAATATACATATAATTTTTATTTTTTTTATTTTTGTGTATATAAAATTGTATTTTGATTTGTTATTTATTTATATGTATTGTGTAGATATAAAAATATTGTGTCTCTTTTTAAATTCGTAAATTCATGAAATTTTTGTATTTTTTAATTTTTGTATATTATTGTCATCATTACCATATTCTGTTGATGTGGTTGATCAGACCAATCGGTTGCATGAAGATGATAAGAATAATTTGTGTGTTTTCTTTTGAATAAAATTGAGAGTTTAAATGTTTCGTATTTATTTGTTATTTAATGAAAAATTACGTTATTCGTTAAAAGTTTTTAATCTATCCTTATGAACCTTTTGAGTTTTGTTTTTATCGTCTTTTATTATTATATTGTTCGGTTCTTCTATTCCTACTACTATACATGGTCCTAAATATCTATTGTCTAGTTTATGTCCTGTTTCATTTCTTAAAAGAACTTTATCGTTAATTATTATTTCCTTATCTAGTACTTTCCTATCGTAGTATTCCTTATTTTTACGTTTATGGTTTTCTAACATTATTCTGGCTCTTTTGTATGCCATTTCTAATCTGTATCTAGATTCTATTGCGTAATTATCTATGTTGTATATAGGGTCTATGTTATTTTTAATGCTTAATTCTTTAGGTAAATTAGGTGTTTTACTGTATACTAATTCATATGGAAAATAGTTATGTGCTATTGATGGTGTAGTATTGAAACAATATACGAAATAGTTAAGCCATACGTCCCAATCAGTTTTATCGACTGATATGTATGAACGTAGATATTCATTTAGTGTTCTGTGGCTTCTCTCTACCGTACCAAGTGTTTGATGGTGGTGAGCTGTTGATGTAAGATTGTTTATTTTTAAATACTTACAAAGTTCGTTCATGATTGTGTTTCTATATTCTGTTCCCATATCGGTGATGAACGTCTTCATCGGACCGTATTTGAGAATGAATGATTCGAGTATAGCCTTGGCTACTGTACTAGCACTTTTGTTTGCTATGGGGATAGCAACAAGGTATTTGGTCAGATCACATATTAAAGTAATTATGTATTCATGACCATTGTCTAATTTGGGTGACTGTGTCAATAATGACTTTGTCAAATGCTTTAATTGGTGAGTCTGTAGTTGTTAAAGGGGTCTTTATGTGCTTTGTTGTTTTTGCTTTCTGACATTCTGGGCATTTACGTATGTACTGAGATATGAAATTTATCATCCCTTTCCAATAGTAATGTCTTTTGATTTTCGCTAGCGTTCTTGAAATGCCAGTATGACCTCCTTGAATAGGATCATTGTCAAATGCAGACAGTATTGCTTCTTTTTCAATATCATCAGATATTGTGGTCACCGGCTTGAGTAGCGCTACTCTTATTTGTTTTAAAAATTCATTGCCCATATTTTTGAAAGTTTCAGCTGAAATTAATTCAAAGATCTTTCCGCTCGGTGCCATTTTGAGTTGGCTGATACCAAGTATACCGGCTTCTTTTTCAAGCCTGTGGAAGAACTGACCTAAGTCGAGAGTTCCATTAGTATATAGGTCGCTAATCTCAATTCTTGCAATAATTTTCTTACCATGTTTAAAAAAACATAATGTGTCAGTTATATGCAAGGTCACTATTTTTCGTACATCGTCATTATTGATGACTTCATATACGTTGGGCTTAGAAGCATTTTCAAGTATTTGCCTTGGCAAAATTTCTTGTCCTTTTTCATTTACTGCGCAGTTGTTTTGTCTACTCTGTTGTCTTGTAGTGACTTTCAAGACTTGTTTTTGCATATTTTTTAATTCATCGATGGTTATTCTTGATAACGCATCGGCTACATGATTATCTTTTCCTTTAAGGTATTCTACTGTGAACTCATATTCTTCTAAATCAAGTCTCATTCTAGTGAGTTTGGAAGTAGGATTTCTCATTGAGAAGAGGTATGTTAAAGACCTATGATCTGTTTTTACAACGAAATGTTTGCCATATATGTATGGTCTGAAGTAGTTAATTGCCCAGTGTATTGCCGCTAATTCTTGCTCTGTAGTGTTTTTGTTACTTTCTCCCTTAGTGAAGCTGCGAGAGGCATATGCTACTGGTAGTTGTATCTCATCGTATGTTTGTGTTAATACTGCCCCGCAAGCTTGTTTACTTGCATCTGTTATTATGCAAAATTCTTTGCTGAAATCTGGGTATTGTAATAACGTGGGTCGTATTAATGATTGTTTGAGATATGTGAATGCATTTTGGCATTCTGAAGTCCACTCGAATTTTACATTCTTTTTACATAACCTTGTTATGTGACGAGAGTAGTCAGAAAAATTTTTGATGAAACGTCTATAATAATTGCAAAATGCAATGAATCTTCTTGCGCTGTCTGCGTCCGTAGGGACGGGGTATTTGTCAATGACTTCGTATTTCTTATCATCTGGCAAAATATCACGATCAGTACACTTATGACCTAGAAAAGTCACTTCATGCATGAAGAATGACCATTTGTCTGGGTGTAGTTTTAGGTTATTTTTCCTACATAGGTCAAAGACGTTAGTCAAATTTTTGATCATATGATTTTTGGAACAACCGATGACTATTAAGTCATCCATATACAGGAATGCCTGTGAAGGTTCTAATCCAGAAAATGCCATTGTCATCATTCTTTGGAATGAATTGGGCGCAATTTTTAAACCATAGGGTAATCTCGTGAAGCGATAGGAGCCGTTGCTCGTTGAAAATGACGTTGCGTTTCTTGAGTTTTCATCTAGTTCTATTTGATGGAATCCTGACATTAAGTCTAGGCACGAGAAGTATCTTGCTCGTCCTAATTGATCAAGAATATCGTCTATTCTTGGAAGTGGAAATTTGTCTGATAAGAGCTTTTTATTAATTTGTCTATAATCGATTACCAGTCGCCATCGTTTTGTTGCAGAACCTGGTAATGATTTCTTCGGTACTAGTAGCAATGGGCTGTTGTATTCAGATACGGCTGGTTCTACTATTTTATCATCAATTAATTTGTTAACTTGTCTGTGTATTTCTTCTTTCTGTGATTCTGGTATTCTATAATTTTTGATGTGTATCGGTTCATCATCTTTCAATCTTAATTTTTGTTTGTAAAAATTATTGGTACTTATAGATTCGGTTTCAAGTCCGAATATGTCTGTGTAATTTGTGCATAATTTATTTAGTTGTTTTTTAAACAATGGTGGGAAATTTTTGTTTAATTTTTGTAAAATATGTTCATTTCTTTCGTTATCTATTGTTTTTACTATTTCATATTTGTTAAGACTTTCAAATTGTATCTTATTAATATTTATTATTTGGTTTCTTTTGGTTGTGTTTATTATACGAATTACTGTGTTTTTACTAGTCGTTATTGTATTTGCAATAAAGATGCCTGTGTCTATTTCTTGATTAGGAATGAGGATCTGTTCATCGGATGTATCTAATTTAATTAGTCGGACTACTTCGGATCGGGCTGGTAATAACGTTGAGTTATTGCCTATTGTATGTGTTATTGGTACGTTTATTGGACAGGTGATATTGTCTGGTCGCAAAATTAACCAGTCTTCTTCTGTATTAAAATCTAATTTGCAATTGTATTTCTTTATAAAGTCTATTCCGATGATTCCATCGGTGGGTATTGGGAAATTAGAATTAACTATGTGGAAATTATGTGGAATTATGTAATTATTTGTTGCTAGTTCTATGTTTACTAGACCTAGAGAGGTTGTTGAACCTTCTCCAACTCCAAAAATGTTTGTTATTGTATTTTGGTCTATGTTTTGGAAATTATCTGAGCTGTTTTTGATAAGTGAAATATCTGCTCCTGTATCTATTAAAAATGTTAATTTTGTATTCGTATTATTATTATGCACATGTATAAAAATGTTGAAATTAAGATTGATTGTGTGAACCGTCTTATTTAGTTTCCCGAAGCTGTAGCATTTTGTGATGTACTAGCAGCTTCGATTGCTCGGACATTGTTATTGTTGTTGTTATTTTGATTTTGTCTATTACCTCGGTTGGAATTATTCCTTCCTCGGTTGTTTCCTCTGTAATTTCCTCTGGTAATTTCCTCTGGTATTGTAACCACCGCGGTTACCTCGGCCTCGGCCTCGGTAATGGCCGCGATAGTTGTTATTTCCCCTGTAGTTATGTTGTCCATTGTTGAAATATAGGACGCTACTGGGACTCCCTGTCATTTCAGTGGAGCAGTGTATGTATTTTCCTGCTGCATCACTGAATGTATTGTAATTAGCAGCTTCGAGTATTATTCGTAGCTTTTCGTATTCACAATTTTTAGTCATTGCTTGTATTGACTCTTTAGTTGCGAAGTTATCCGCAATTTCGGCTGAAAGGCCTAAGTCAATATATATTGTTTCTAATTGCTTACGCAAATTGTCAATTTCAGTGGTGTATTGGGAAGCTGTTTTCCCTTTCTGTTTAATATTTAGTAACTTTGCTTTTACAACTTCAGCTGATTCACCTTTTACATTACTATTTAGTATGTCAATGATGCCTCTGATGGTTGTTTCATTTGTTACTTTGTATAAAATTGGTCCTATTATTTTTGATTTTATTATCTCTACTGCTAGATCTTCCTGAGTTCCCTTTGTTCTATCTGTTATTCTTAACGCTGTTATAAAGCGTGTCAATGATGACTTTTTGCCATCGAATTCTGGTATTGTTGTCGACAATTGTCGAACATATTCTCTATCTTTCTCAATTTGCTCTGGCATTTTGGTTTCGTTGTTTTTTATTTCAATGTCTTCTGGTAACGACTCAATATCGCTTTCGATTTCAATGTCGATATCACCTTTAGACTCCTCAAGATTTTGTAATTGGTTTTCATTTATATTAACCAATGAATGCAAATCTTCAGGTATTTGAATATCTAGATTATGTCTGATGCTAATATTGATCAATCTTTTATTGAGAGATCTTAGTATTTTATGACAATGTTTCTTATGTGTTTCTGTTAATCTATCTTCTATAGTTGTGACTATTCTACATATGTTATTGCATTCTTTTATTATTATCTTTATGTGTATTTCTAGAGTCTCTACTTTAATAGGTACTTCTTTGTTTACACACTTATATGATTTGTCAAATACTGCTTTATTATGGTTTATTGACGCTGCTATTTTGGGCCATTCCATGTGTACCCACTGTGAATCACTCATTTGGTGTTTCTTTTATATTCGCAACAATTTTGTCTACTAAAGTGGAATTCGGAATCACATAAATGTATTTGACAAGAAGGATGTCTACCTATTGTGTTTTTCCTTGATAAAAATGGTATTCTATACTGTTGTCTATATTCTGTATAGTCTTCTAAATCATATCTATTTTGTTTTATTTCGTAAGTACAGTTTATATCTTGTCTAGGCCATCTGCACGGCTCTGATATCTTTTCTTAAGTCGATTATTATGTTCCTGATAAATCTTAAGGGTCAAACTCAAAATTGATATGACAGTCATAATCAATAACAAGATGAATATATTTTGTAGTTCATCTTTGTGATCAATTATTCTTACTTCATTAACTACATTGGCTGTTGGATGATCTACTCTTAATTCAGTAGAACCCATTTTGGAAATATTAATTTGCAATAAAGAAAAAATGAAAACTGTTTAATCTCTCAATTTATTGGAAATAAAGTTTGAAAAGTTTTTATAGTGAATATTGAAATTTAATGAATTTACTTTAAATATTTGCAACTTGTATTAAATATATACAAGTGCCAGAGACATGGAAATTTGATAGTTTTAATGTGGTTGGCTCACAAGTCAAAGTTTACATTTCATTAGAAATTTAAATAATTCTCCAACCACATTTGTTAGTATATAGCCTGACAGTTTAGTTGTTAGTTTTTCCAAGCAGCGGTTTCCCGCTTCGGCTTGGGTTTAGTTTAAATCTATGGCAAATTGGGGCATTTGCATTTAAGCAGCCCGTTTGCGTGTCTTCGCACTTTGGCGAAGTTCTTTTTCTATAATTTCCAAAAGCTCTTTGTAGTGTTGCCGGGCTGATTCCTCCTTGGCCAACTGGGTCATTTCCTTGACCAGTCGGCGTTGTTGTAGTAATTTCACTCTACGTCCAGAGCGTTTATGTTTCCTGGGTTGGCGCTTCTCCTGACGTGCCCGGTACTCAGCTATTGTGAGTGGGCGTGTTCCATCGGCGGGGTTTAATTCCAGTGCTTCTCCCAGCGTTGGCTGGTCCCTCTGTACCTCGGGTTGCGCCTCGATCAATTGTGGCTCGTCTGCCATCAATTGCCGCTTGTGTCTGTGTGTTTTGTGTGTTTTTGTGCGTTTGGTGCTTGCTGATCGTTTCGCTGTCTGCTCATCAGTTACTACACGTGGCATGCCACACAATCTGGTTTGGTGCACAGTTATCTTGTTTTACTCAAACGTATTTTATTCGTATTTAGCATAAATCATTTTCGTGTAGCGGGCAAAATGCAGCAGGCGGCGCGAACATCACTTGCAGCACCGTTAGCACCGTTGAAAGTCACTCGCACATACACGGACACACACAACACAGAGACAGACTCGAGACCGAGTCACGGTCGCCATGTAATAGTTTTAATGTAATAGGTATAGATGTAGTAGATGTAATAGATTTGGGGTTGGAGCTCAGAGCCTCTGCTCTGTTTGAATCGGTTTATTCGAATGAATTCATATTGCTGTTCTTGGGTACAGCTACCCGTACATGGTGTGCTTAAGACTATGTGTTTGTTATATTATATACATATACACGTGTATGCAGAGGGCATACATATGTTATGTATAGCTTGACCACTTGAGCTGCTAAGTGCATGCTCAGCATTCTCACGCTCCGCGATCGGCTTATGTATAAGCGTTAGATCGTATTTCAAGAGCTGGAGTGTTCATGTAAGTGTTGGTGGTCTTTTGATATTATTTATGTTTATTATAATTTATGTGACAAAGTGTCACAATGTATATACTTTACTTACATATTAACTCTACTCTACATATTGAGGGTAGATACACTACAACACTCCACATCCCCGCGGGAATACCTTTCGGTTTTACTTCGCATCCAGATCTCTCTGGATGCCTATTACGAGATGGCTTACTCGGCTCCAGTTTTCGTCCGACTCCACCATGTGCGCGATCAGTTCCTCCGGCGTGGGCAGCTGCTCCGTTCCTGTAGCATATTTTGGGCAGTGATATAATGTGTGCTCCGGGCTCTCCTTGCACGTCGGGCATACCGGCCAAAAGGGGGATTCCTCGTGCCGGCGTTTATGCAGATACTCCCTGTATCCTCCGTGGCCCGTACAGAGCTGGGTTAGATGGAAGTTGAGTTTCCCGCGCTTCCTGTTCATCCAGATCTGCACGTTCGAAATCAGCCGAAATGTCCAACGGCCTTTCTCCGAACCGGCCCAACGCGCCTGCCAAGTTGCTACCGACGCTGACCTCCCCGAACTCCTGACTTCTCGTGAAGGGGGTTGACCACCCATGGCTGCTCTCCATTTGTGCATCTCACCCATCTCCCTAGCGAGCAGGTCCACCGGTACCCAGAAATCACTCGTAGCGCTCCCAGACGGTAAGGGGCTCCTAATTTGCTACTCAATTCCTTGTTTTTATCGAGGGCTGAGGCACTGACTGCAACCTACGAGCCTCTATTTTAGGACCTCCAACATTCGGCAGTATCCGGGAGAGCGCTGCTTGGGTTCTGGACGCTTTGCTAGCTGCGTACTGAATGTGCGCTTTGAAGCTAAGCCTTTGGTCCAACATGCGCCCCAAATATTTGATCGCCGGCTTGGACTCCACCAACTCGCTGCTTATTCTTATTCTGACGTTTTCCAATCTTTTGCGGCTGGTAATTAGGACCACCTCCGACTTGTGTCCAGCTAGGTCCATACCAGCTCCGTTGAGCCAGTTCGCGATTGTCTCCACTGCGGAATTGGCAGCTTCGTCTACTTTGGCGACGGTCTTGGCCACCACCGTCAGTGCCAGGTCGTCAGCAAACCCGATGACCGTGCATCCCGCCGGAAGTTGTGCCTTCAGGACTCCATCGTACATGATGTTCCACAGGAGGGGTCCCGGGACCGATCCTTGTGGAACTCCGGCCGTCACATCATAGTAGCGGGTGCCCTCCTTCGTCTCATATTCTAGTCACCTTTCAGACAGGTAGCTAGAAATAATGGACTTGAGGTATCCTGGCACTGACATGTGGTCTACTGCTTCAAGGATGCAGGTCCAGCGTGCGGAGTTAAAGGCATTGCGGATGTCCAGCGTGACGACCGCACAATATTCTTTAGCTCCTCCTCTCCACCGGGTACCTTCGATCGCTTTTGCTGCTATGCTAACAACAGCTTGCTAAACCCAAATTGATGCTCTGAAAGGGCATTGTGCTCCTCCAGGAACTCTGTCAACCTGTTGAAGATGACCCTCTCCAGCATCTTGCCAGCCGAGTCCAGAAGGCAAATTGGCCTGAAGGCAGATGTGTCATCTGTTGAATCCTTCCCCTTTGGCAGTAGGATCAACCGCTGCCGCTTCCACGCCTTAGGAAACACCCCTTCCCTCAAGCATTGTGTGAAGGTGGTTGCAAACACCTCCGGTCTAGCCGCTATAGCCGCTTTGAGTGCCTTGTTTGGGACTCCGTCCGGGCCCGGTGCTTTGGCGTCGCCGATTCCCTTGGCTGCCACTGCTATCTCTGCTGTGGATACCTCCAGTCCTGGCTCCAAGCCGTCATGGTGTCTTCCCGTCTCCAAGGTTGGGTGCCTGGGAAACAGCGTTTCCACTATTGTGCCAAGGGTGGCTGGGCAAGTGACTCTGGGTGTCCACTGGCTTCTGTTTTTTTCATGACTACCCTGTATGCTGTGCCCCAGGGGTTTATGTCAGAATCTTCACAGATAGCCTTGAAGCATTTGGACTTGGTGTTCTTTATGAGCGCTTTTAGGTTCTTCTTCGCGGTCCTGAGAGCTTCCTGTTTGGCTTCGAAGTCCGGGCGGCCTCTCGCTCGCTGGCATAGCCTTCTACTCCGCAGGCACGTCTTCCTGAGCTGTTTGATCTCCTCCGTCTACCAATAGCATGGGGCTACCTCTTCTTCTTCTGGGCATGGCGGCGTCGCAGGCTGATGAAAGGTTCACCAAGAGTTGGCTTACCATTTGCTCTGCTTGTCCTGTACTCCAGTTAGCCAGTTGCATCATCTGTGATAGGGCAGCCGAGTCGAGGCAATCCCCCTACCATTTTGGGCCTGTCAGCTTGGGAGAGTTGCACTCTCTTGGGATGATCCTGGGAGACCATAATGCCGCTCCTCTGCATCTACTTCTGGGCTAGTGCACTCTTGAACCGGGGGCACCTTCCGCTACCAGCGATATGCTTCGCGTCCTCCTTTGAGCCCTTGCACAGCATGCACATAGGATCTCGTTCACAGCTTTTAGCCTTGTGGCCCTTTTCTCCACACCTTCTGCAGAGGTCAGATCTATCCACCTCGCTCTCGCACTGCTTTGCCAAGTGTCAAAATTCCAGGCATTTGAAACACTTGGTTACTGGCACTATCTCTTTCAGTCGACAGTTGACCCAGCCAACCTTCAGCTTCCCGACTTTGAGCGCCTTGCTTGCGCACTCCACGGGCAACTTCGCCTTTCGTGCCTCTTGAGTGCCTCCAAACGACTTTCGGAGCCTGATGCTCTCCAGGGTTATGTCGTAGCCCTCCCACCGGCTGTTGATGGCGTCGCGGATGTCCTCTGCCGTAGTAACCTCAACGAGGTCCCTGCACTCGATCTCAACTCGATGCGACATGGCCCGCACCATTGCCTTCTCTCCTAAGAATTTTCCAATTTGGGTCCGCAGTGCCTAGGTGTCCTCGCTGGATTTGCTGAGCTGTAGCAGTAGCTCGCCATTCTGCGTCCTCCTTATCTTCTCCACAACTTGGCCCAAATCCTTCAAACTCTCGTCCGTTTTTGCACTGCGCAGGATATCAGCATAGCTGTTGTCTCCGCTTACCGTTATGATGATGGCATCGTGGCGTGGACGTCCTATTATCCGTACTGGGTTCGCCTGGCTCTTTGGTTTTGGCTTACGCTGCCTCTTTTTCCTACCACCTTCCAGTTCTCTTCCCTCACCGGGGTGGCGGTGCTCTGGGCAGTGCTAAGTCCCGTCACGCTAGTACATGGACTGTCCAGGGTCTGGACCACTGCATTTGCTCTAGCAGCCGCCTTGCTTCTTTTCGGCTTTGGCATCCTTACCTCAGCCTCCGGTCTCCTCTTCTGTTCGACCATCGTGCGGAATATCGGCGACGTCTGAGACTCCTTGTTCATGCGTATGACCGATTTTGCCTTTTCGTCGTGCAGCTGGATGGCTGCCAACTCATAGAGAGCTCTTATACTCTCTATGGCGTCTCGCATTGGTTGGTGGATCGATCTTCGCGAGCCTCCATTCTCCTCGAGCATATAGACCAACTCCGCGATCTTGGCTCCCAAGTCACAGAGTGCCGTGTTGGGGTCTCCATTTTTGGCCTCTCGGGCCTCCGTCTTTGCTGGTGCTATCCGGGTATTGATCTCCGCGCTAATTGTTTTACTCATTGGTGATCTCGCTATCGTATTACTCCTTGCAAAGGGGTTGCCTACCTGGGTAGGCGTAAACTCCTTTCTTCCTTCCTCAAAATTGTTTGTTTCTTTCATGATAATGGTTGGGTCCCAACTCCTATCCGTTATCCGCAATCGAAGCACAGTCGCGTTGGTGTGATCTCATGGTTATCTATGCAAGCAGGGAGGCCATGCAAGGGTTGACACCTGCCCTTATGGGGTCAGATATTCAGAGCCAGATCCGCGTTGGTCAGGAATATAACATCTGAGCCTGTGCTGCTAACTTAATAGCGACGAATTACGGAGCGTTGTAGAAGATTTGTCACTTTTTAACGGGACGGGGGCGGCAACTGCATTAGCCTAACAGCCATTTCAGCAGGATATCCCTCCGCTTACTGAGGTGAGAGAATACAGTTACCGTCATCCCTGGGGTCGTCTACTTCATACCGTAAATCCAGTGGTCACTCCTAAGGCTTACTGGGCTCGGCCTTAGTCGCCTTCTCGCATTAGTGTGTTTTTTTTTTATTTTATGGGTGCGCCAGGGGAGGTGAAAATCTTCTTAAGATACTGCGGGCCCGTACCCACAGCATGTACGACTCACCGACATCGTCGGCGCCTACGTACTATCGACACCCCCACACACCACACTCCACATCCCCGCGGGAATACCTTTCGGTTTTACTTCGCGGGGAGGGGTTGACATCCTAGGCAAACTCCCGCACACGCCTATCTCTTTCGCATCTTCTCAGATCTCTCTGGATGCTTATTACGAGATGGCTTACTCGGCTCCAGTTTTCGTACAACTCCACCATGTGCGCGATCAGTTCCTCCGGCGTGGGCAGCTGCTCCGTTCCTGTAGCATATTTTGGGCAGTGATATAATGTGTGCTCCGGGCTCTCCTTGCACGTCGGGCATACCGGGCAAAAGGGGGATTCCACGTGCCGGCGTTTATGCAGATACTCCCTGTATCCTCCGTGGCCCGTACAGAGCTGGGTTAGATGGAAGTTGAGTTTCTCGCGCTTCCTGTCCATCCAGATCTGCACGTTCGAATTCAGCCGAAATGTCCAACGGCCTTTCTCCGAACCGGCCCAACGCGCCTGCCAAGTTGCTACCGACGCTGACCTCCCCGAACTCCTGACTTCTCGTGAAGGTTGGTTGACCACCCATGGCTGCTCTCCATGTGTGCATCTCAGCCATCTCCCTAGCGAGCAGGTCCACCGGTACCCAGAAATCACTCGTAGCGCTCCCAGACACTGACACTGACAGCAACCTACGAGCCTCTATTTTAGGACCTCCAACATTCGGCAGTATCCGGGAGAGCGCTGCTTGGGTCCTGGACGCTTTGCTAGCTGCGTACTGAATGTGCGCTTTGAAGCTAAGCCTTTGGTCCAACATGCGCCCCAAATATTTGATCGCCGGCTTGGACTCCACCAACTCGCTGCCTATTCTTATTCTGACGTTTTCCAATCTTTTGCGGCTGGTAATTAGGACCACCTCCGACTTGTGTCCAGCTAGGTCCATACCAGCTCCGTTGAGCCAGTTCGCGATTGTCTCCACTGCGGAATTGGCAGCTTCGTCTACTTTGGCGACGGTCTTGGCCACCACCGTCAGTGCCAGGTCGTCAGCAAACCCGATGACCGTGCATCCCGCCGGAAGTTGTGCCTTCAGGACTCCATCGTACATGATGTTCCACAGGAGGGGTCCCGGGACCGATCCTTGTGGAACTCCGGCCGTCACATCATAGTAGCGGGTGCCCTCCTTCGTCTCATATTCTAGTCACCTTTCAGACAGGTAGCTAGAAATAATGGACTTGAGGTATCCTGGCACTGACATGTGGTCTACTGCTTCAAGGATGCAGGTCCAGCGTGCGGAGTTAAAGGCATTGCGGATGTCCAGCGTGACGACCGCACAATATTCTTTAGCTCCTCCTCTCCACCGGGTACCTTCGATCGCTTTTGCTGCTATGCTAACAACAGCTTGCTAAACCCAAATTGATGCTCTGAAAGGGCATTGTGCTCCTCCAGGAACTCTGTCAACCTGTTGAAGATGACCCTCTCCAGCATCTTGCCAGCCGAGTCCAGAAAGCAAATTGGCCTGAAGGCAGATGGGTCATCTGTTGAATCCTTCCCCTTTGGCAGTAGGATCAACCGCTGCCGCTTCCACGCCTTAGGAAACACCCCTTCCCTCAAGCATTGTGTGAAGGTGTTTGCAAACACCTCCAGTCTAGCCGCTATAGCCGCTTTGAGTGCCTTGTTTGGGACTCCGTCCGGGCCCGGTGCTTTGGCGTCGCCGATTCCCTTGGCTGCCACTGCTATCTCTGCTGTGGATACCTCCAGTCCTGGCTCCAAGCCGTCATGGTGTCTTCCCGTCTCCAAGGTTGGGTGCCTGGGAAACAGCGTTTCCACTATTGTGCCAAGGGTGGCTGGGCAAGTGATTCTGGGTGTCCACTGGCTTCTGTTTTTTTCATGACTACCCTGTATGCTGTGCCCCAGGGGTTTATGTCAGAATCTTCACAGATAGCCTTGAAGCATTTGGACTTGGTGTTCTTTATGAGCGCTTTTAGGTTCTTCTTCGCGGTCCTGAGAGCTTCCTGTTTGGCTTCGAAGTCCGGGCGGCCTCTCGCTCGCTGGCATAGCCTTCTACTCCGCAGGCACGTCTTCCTGAGCTGTTTGATCTCCTCCGTCTACCAATAGCATGGGGCTACCTCTTCTTCTTCTGGGCATGGCGGCGTCGCAGGCTGATGAAAGGTTCACCAAGAGTTGGCTTACCATTTGCTCTGCTTGTCCTGTACTCCAGTTAGCCAGTTGCATCATCTGTGATAGGGCAGCCGAGTCGAGGCAATCCCCCTACCATTTTGGGCCTGTCAGCTTGGGAGAGTTGCACTCTCTTGGGATGATCCTGGGAGACCATAATGCCGCTCCTCTGCATCTACTTCTGGGCTAGTGCACTCTTGAACCGGGGGCACCTTCCGCTACCAGCGATATGCTTCGCGTCCTCCTTTGAGCCCTTGCACAGCATGCACATAGGATCTCGTTCGCAGCTCTTAGCCTTGTGGCCCTTTTCTCCACACCTTCTGCAGAGGTCAGATCTATCCACCTCGCTCTCGCACTGCTTTGCCAAGTGTCAAAATTCCAGGCATTTGAAACACTTGGTTACTGGCACTATCTCTTTCAGTCGACAGTTGACCCAGCCAACCTTCAGCTTCCCGACTTTGAGCGCCTTGCTTGCGCACTCCACGGGCAACTTCGCGTAGGCTGTTTGAGTGCCTCCAAACGACTTTCGGAGCCTGATGCTCTCCAGGGTTATGTCGTAGCCCTCCCACCGGCTGTTGATGGCGTCGCGGATGTCCTCTGCCGTAGTAACCTCAACGAGGTCCCTGCACTCGATTTCAACTCGATGCGACATGGCCCGCACCATTGCCTTCTCTCCTAAGAATTTTACAATTTGGGTCCGCAGTGCCTAGGTGTCCTCGCTGGATTTGCTGAGCTGTAGCAGTAGCTCGCCATTCTGCGTCCTCCTTATCTTCTCCACAACTTGGCCCAAATCCTTCAAACTCTCGTCCGTTTTTGCACTGCGCAGGATATCAGCATAGCTGTTGTCTCCGCTTACCGTTATGATGATGGCATCGTGGCGTGGACGTCCTATTATCCGTACTGGGTTCGCCTGGCTCTTTGGTTTTGGCTTACGCTGCCTCTTTTTTCCTACCACCTTCCAGTTCTCTTCCCTCACCGGGGTGGCGGTGCTCTGGGCAGTGCTAAGTCCCGTCACGCTAGTACATGGACTGTCCAGGGTCTGGACCACTGCATTTGCTCTAGCAGCCGCCTTGCTTCTTTTCGGCTTTGGCATCCTTACCTCAGCCTCCGGTCTCCTCTTCTGTTCGACCATCGTGCGGAATATCGGCGACGTCTGAGACTCCTTGTTCATGCGTATGACCGATTTTGCCTTTTCGTCGTGCAGCTGGAT